>APFE030672790.1:488174-523313 GCA_000404065.3 Pinus taeda | reverse complement strand
TTTATGAGCTCCTTGATCTTCATAATGAACATTTTTTATTATAGTATCTATGCAGGTGTTCTTTGATGTGTGTTTGTTTGTGTATGCAGGTTATTAAAAGGGAATTGCTTGAAGCTGTTGAAACAAAGTTGCCACAAACAAGCATTGGACCGAGGTAGGGTCTATTACACCTCTTAGTTTTCATTTATGAATTGAAACATGTTTAGAGAAAAGTAGATTTGTTTGTGCTGCTTGTTGCTAGATATCATTCGATACTAGGGAGATCGGTCTTGTCCGCAAGAATGATTTATCTGGCCAACAAGGTGAGGACCAGGGAGGAGAAATAGAATTGTGATAGAAGTCAAAGGAAACCACTATGGCTTGTACAACTGCAAATCTAATGTCACGAGCACTACATATGGGTTTGGATTATCATAGAATGGTATTATAAATTTCAACAAATACCTAAAAATCTAATTCTCGTTGAAGTGCACTAGTAGACACTACCAAATTTTAGCAAGTACTAATTTGATTACAAAAAACTACATATCTCATTCACACTTACTTGACGAGGACAAAAACTACTTAATAATCAATAGCATGAATAAGTTCTTTGTTCTTATTTACTGCATGCAATGGTGTAAAACAACATCTAAACGACACTTTGACAATATTCAAGAAGAATTGAGATGCTATGTGAGACCACATAGAATAACTGGAAGTGGTGATATTGAAAGTAGGAAAATTTGTATATGGATACCAGTCCATCCAAACTCATGAAGATGGAAGCTAAGCGATGTTGCCATTGTGGTGAAATTTTTTATGGGAGATCTCAGTAATGAAATTTGGCTGTTGCCAGATATGGAAAAGGGACCAATACGAAACATATGGTTCCTCCACATCTACCAGTACAAAAAAAGAACAACATAGTGGGAGATATCAATATGTAAAAATTTGTTGGATAACACTCAAGTAAGAATGAGGAAAAATATTAAATGTTGTGGAATATCATTTCTAGGTATCAAATTTAACATTCCAAGAATATTTTCATATATCCCTGCATGTAAAGTAACTTTTGGACTGAAAGTGATGGACATGATTGAAAATCCCTTCCTAGCTACTAGACCATTGCATCTTCACCAATGATTGTTTGTTTTTTATGCTTTGGTAGCATTGGACATGTGTTCTAGTCTCAATTTGGGTCTAAGAGGCTAAGGAACATAATATCTCCAAAACTTAGAAAAGGTTTCGCGAGGTAAGCTTGCAAAATGCCTCAATTAAATTAATTAATCAATAATTAAAAATTGCCTAAGTCTAACTTAGGAAAATTGATTAATTAATGGGAAGTAATTGTGGTTGATAAAAAATGTTCTAGCGACTCACACAGATCAAGTCTAAGATGATCTTAGCCATTGATGGGGATTTAATCAAGGCTGGTTAATCTACAACAAGAAAGTATAAGAGAATATCAATGGGAAGAGGAGATGACACAAGTGAGGAAGAAATCATCCAAGAAGTGTGAATTTCCCAGTCCACAATGATCCAACAGAGTTTCCCAGCAACAGAGCAATGGTAGTAGGGAGGTTGAGTTATCTATGCAAAAAGGAAGAATAGGCAATGTGAGTGGCCAAAAACCCCAATTTGAGGTGCCAAAAAGTGATCGTTTCAGTTGTGAAAGGATGAGAGATCACCCAAATAGCAAACTTATATATTTCTAGAGGAAGAAGGGGGTTGAAGGGATCAGTTTGAGCTACAAATTAGGTAATGCAAACTGATTGAGGCTGGTAATGCACTTTTATAGGAGAGCGAGTTGCTAGCAAAGAGTGCAAACTGGGCCAGAGAAGCTGAATTTAGTTGCAAAAGGGAGAAATTTTCTCCATATAATTTTGGCCATATTATTGGTTGGAGGATTTCCATATTGACATCCATATTTTTGTACACATGATTTGCTGCATAATAATAAAATAAACCCTCATTTGTTGCATCGGTTTTCCCTTTGTGGTTTTTCCAGGGACATTAGTCCAAAATAACTATGTCAATTGTGTGCATGAATTTCTCAGTTCTAGTTTAATTTTCCAGAGCATATTTATTTTGTTGTGATGATTGCAGTAGTGAGCTATTAATTATTTTCAATTAATTTAATTATCTCAAGATAAATAAACTACATTGGTGAGAAGAATAGTTTCTAGTTATTGCAATTGTGGATTTTTCACATGGTATCAGAGCATTGAAGATCAAATCGAAGGCTTAGTAGCAAGAGGGAGAAATTTGAAGTTTCAAAGGAAGTTATTGAGTAAAATTTCTTAGATCTGCATAGGCCTCCAAGAAGTGTAAATTTTCTAAGGCAAAAGGCTCAATTTTCAGTTGCAAAAGAAGAAAAATATTGATTAGCCATATAAGCATAGATTTGCAAGTGTGGAGTTTCCAGATAGAGCATTCTAGTGAACATATCAATTAGTTCGTTGAGTAGATATGGGCACAAAGATTTGCAGCAGGTGAACCAGTTGCAGATCTATGTAGGGAAGGAAGAGAAGAGCACACGAGAAAAGGAGGGTTTCCAATGTCCAATTTTTAGGAGGAAATTTGAAATTTCCAATTGTATAGGTTGTAGAAGACTTTTCACGTAATGTGAGTTTTCTAGTTGAGGAGCTACAATATCGGAGAAGGATTTTCATTACTATGCATTCCAGAGAGGAGAACAAAAGAAGGCTCGAGTAGGAAGGAGGCGTTTTAGTCTCCAAAATTTCACAGAGATAATCACAACAAGTCTCAGAGATCAAGACAAGCTAGACAAAGCCTCTAAATTTGGTGTATGGAAGGCTAGAATGTTGTTCCTATTAGATGAGTATGGTTTGAAGGAGTATATGGAGAGCACTATTGACTTACCTATAGATGCTCAGCAATAAGATACATACAAAAAATAAATGGTGAAGTCTAAGAGGATGATCCTAGATAGTGTTTGGGATCATATCATTCCACATGTTGTTTCATTAAACACTGCAAAGGAAATGTGGGATGTTGTAGTAAAGCTGTATGAGAATCCATTATAGAATTAGAAGATGATTATCAAGGAGAGGAAGAGGACCACTAGAATGTAGAAGGGATAAAGTGTTACATCCTACGTCACCAAGATTTAGAATGTTAGAGATGAACTTGCAACCATTGGAGAAACAATGTCAGATAATGAGCTAGTTAGAACAAATCTCAATGGTTTCACCAAGGAGTGGCATATTTCATCCAAGTTATTTATGGGTGAGATACACCACCTGGTTGGGATCATATATGGAATGACTTCACTCAGGAGGAGTTGAGGCTCAATCTTGTGAATATTTCCATCAACAGTAGTAGCCAGGGAGGAGGAGGATGAGGAAAATGTGGCCCTTGTAGGTAAAGGGAAGGCGAAGAAAGGTCCGAATCAGGGACGAAAGGCTCAGGAGGAGGTAGGAGAAAGAAGAAAGATCTGTCGAATATCAAGTGTTATGGGTGGTGAGTATGGCCACTATGTCACCTAGTGTCCTCAAAGGAAGAAGGAAAAGAAGGTGAAGTAGGAGAAAACAACAACTTTGGTAAAGATAGATGATCTAACCACCTGATTGGAGGGCTTTGCACTGATAGTCGACATATCTCCAGGTGGAGGAGGAGCTTGATACTTGGGAATTTCAATCTAGGTAGGGTCTAGATGCAACAAGGAGATCATATTGATTAGTCCCAGTTTTTACACTAGGATCATCGCCTTGCTACAAGGTCCCACAAAATTTAGTAGCAGGATTCAGTGTTAGCAAAACTAATTGTAGTCAAACGCTCAATAGACAATTGTAGAGCTAGTTGCATCGACACAGTGTCAACAAATAAAATTCAGTTAGACTATAGATATAGTTGTAGTCATATGGTGGAGAGATAGTTGCAAAACAATTTGCAGTGACACAAATAGTATAAATTGCCCAGTTGCAGTACTAGGTGTAATTCCAGCCAAAAAATTCCCAGCACAAAGCTACACAGTCCAGTTCCAGTGGAAGAGGGAAGTGTCATTTTCTAGAAGGGAGCAGAGATATTTCCCATAGGGAGATTGAGACTTGGAGGGAGTCTAGTTTCAGAGGGAGCAAGCCTATGGAAGCTAGTGATTCAGGATCTGGGAGATCAGACTCATTATTGCAGTAGTTGCAGTTGTAGTGCAGAGATAGTAGCATAGCAGTGACAAAAATGGTATGAGTAGATCAAAGTATGTGCAGTGGTTGGTCGAAAGTAACAAGATGTTATAGTTGTCAGACATCAGCAACGTGGTGGCCCAACTACAGAGCTTGTCCAGAACACCTTCCTCACTAAGAGGGAGTGTTAGTTTTTTATGGTTAGGTAGCATCATATAGGTGTTGTAGTCTCGATTTATTTCTAAGAGGCTAAGGAAGACGAGATCTACAAAAACCATAAAAGTTCTCGCGAGATAAGCTCACAAAATGCCTCAAACGGATCAATAAATAAAAATTTCCTAATTCTAACTTAGGAAAATTGATTAATTAATGGGAATTAATTAAGGATGATCGAGAATGTTGTAGAGACTCACATGGATCAAGTTTAATATGATCTTAGTCATTGATGGGGATTTAATAATGGCCATTAAAGTTCAAATGAGAGATTTTTAAAGAAGATCGATGGGATAAGGAGATGACATAATTGAAGGAAAAATCATCTAGGCTGTGTGAATTTTCCAGTCCAAAGTGATTCAATAAGGGAAGAATTCAAGACGGTGGGGGAGCAACTCTAGTTGAGGGAGGTACAAAGAAATTTCCAAGAGAATTTCCTAGAAGCAGAGTAGCAGTAGTAGGGAGGTGAACTTATTGCTATAGAAAGGGAAATTAGCTAGTGTGAGCTACTAGAAACCCTAGTTCAAAGTGCCGGAAAGTGATCATTTCAGTTGTTGAAGGTCAATATATCACCTAGATAGTAGAGTGAGTCATTTCCAGAGAAATACAAATGTTGGACAACTTAATTTGAGCTGTAGAGTAGGCAATGCAAATTGAATGGGCCAGGTAGTGTGCATTTTTGGCAGAGCGAGTTGTTGGAAAAGAGTGCAAGTTAGGCTAGAGGGGTTGAATTTGGTTGTAGAAGGGAGAAATTTTATCCATATAATTTTGGCCAGATTATTTGTTGGAGGATTCTTATATTGGCATCCATATTTTTGTATTGGGAATTTTTGTTACATAATAATAAAATAAACCCTCATTTGCTACACCTGTTTTCCCTTTGGGATTTTTTTGAGGACATTAGTCCAAAATAATTGTCCTATGCATGAATTTCTCAGTTCCAGTTTAATTTTCCATGACATATTTATTTTGTTGTGAATAATGTAGTAGTGATTTATTTGTTACTTACCGTTAATTTAATTAACTAAAGAAAAATAAACATCATCAGTTAGAAGAATAATTCCATTTATTGCAATTGTGGATTTTTCACAATGATATTTTACACAAGAGAAACATGAAAACTAACATGGAAAAATAAGAAACAAATTTTGATAGAAAAAAACATACAAAGTTGGTAAGAAGTTGCCAACTACACTTAAACAACATTTGAGTACACTATCTTGGCTGAATACAAAGACATTATTATAGAATTGCCATTTATTTGAAATGGTAAACTTCAAGAGTTATGAGTGAGAAGAATAAAAAAATCATCTAAACATAGAGCAACTCCCTCTGAACTACATATTTCATTGTGGGGTATAAACCATTTTATCATGGTAACATGTGGATGATTAATGATTAAAGATATCCAACAAGTGGGGAAGGCCAAATGTTATCCTTCGATTATTTTATTTAGAGTGATGGTGGAAGATGCTAGCAGCAAATTAGTTCTACATGAAAATTATGTTATGAACCCCTTTTATAAAGCTAACACAATGAATCAAAATAAGAAAGTCACAAAATCCAGAAGTTGTGTTGGACAGGTTTTCAGAGATGGTATCTCAGGCTTCTGTGGTCTGTTACATTATCCATAGATTCTTCAACGAGGAACCATGTTAGTGGTATGTTGTGTTATTGTGTTGAATTCTTATGTTAAAAATGTTGACACAATACACTGTTGACACCATTCCTCATGAATAATTTGTGGACAACGTCTAAGATGTCATGCATAAATGATTAAATATCCCGACAATTTGTATCTATTTTAACTTCCAAATATTGAGAACTTTTTCCTTGAGAGGTTCAAATCTCACGATAATGGCTAGTTTGCACCTATAAGGGGTAGCCAAAAGGCAATAGAACCATCATGGATATTGAGTAGGGTTTCGACCTCACACCCCTTTGGTTTGAAAAACCACAAATGGTATCCAATTTCAGGTGATGGCTTAGGTTTCTGGCATTAAGGATCATAGATTATTCATCTAGATTCTTCAAGATTAAATATCTAGGAATTTAGCCTTGTACACCTTCTAGTGCTCAACAAAACCCGAACATTGGTTGCCTACACTCATGCTTGTGTAAGCCTATTAAGAGATAAGCCAAGGATGCAATAGAATGTTAGTTTTCTTTCTTTCCCTTTAAAAATTCATAACACTTTTATTATTATTTTAATCATTATTTTATTATTTTCCTTAGGAGGCCCATCTTAATACTCAAAATTCCCATAATGGAAGAAGTAAGGGGGCCATCAAATTGAAGTGTTAATATAATATAAAGTAAGTCATATCCAAATTATTTTCTTGTTTACTGCAAGTAGCATGGTATCATGATATAATTTACCAGAGCATTGACCTCAATAGAATGGTGTCAAAAAAAGGAAGAATAAAACCATTATGAATATGCTAGAATCATGCTAAAGGAAAAACAATTTTTTTTTGGAAGTAGTATCTTATAGTATTTATGTTATGAACACATCTCCCACTAAATGTTTAAAGAATAAAGTCCTACAAGAAGCATGGATAGGTATGAGCTACAATATACCACACTTTCGATAATTTGGTTCTTGGCACATAGTCATGTGCTTATATATTCGATAAGAAAGTTATATGATAGAGGTGAAAATTTCATATTTATTGGGTACACTGATAATTCCAAGGCAAATCAATTGTATAATCTAGTTATAAATAAGGTGATAATGAGTAGGTATGTTGATTCAAAGAAGGTGAAGCACAAGATGCTAGCATCAAAAATACTATAACTATTGGAGTAACAATACTTCAAGAAAAAGATGAAGTAGAGGAGTAAATTACAAAAAGTGAACAACAAAATTGACATAAATAATCATGAGTCATGTGTACTCCAACAAGTCTACGAGAAATTCTATTCAAGGTGAGTAATATAGCCAAAAACCCCATGTATTCCTACTTCTCAAGCAAGTGCTAAATCTAACCATACAATTACTTCCCTAAGATCTAGAAAGACTAGATGTTTGAGAGAAATATATGAAAATATAGATATGCATAAAAATTTCATACTGCTTACCTATAAAACAACATAATTTAACAAAGCAATTAAAGAACGAAATTCAATCAAGGAAGTGGACAAAGAAATTAATTTCATATAGAAGAATGATACATGGTGTTGGGTGTGTGTTATATTCTTTCCATGACTAGTCGCACGCACGAGGGGGACACACGAGGTCAATACCCCCTGTTTGTTGCGTCAAGCGCATTAGAGGGGTCACATGAGGGGTTTCAGGGGGGCGATATCCCCCCTTACGAGGTCTCGAGTAGCACCCCGAGAAATTGTTTTTGGACCTACCTAAGTGTTCTCATGGCATTTATTTTATTTGCAATTTAGTATCTTAGAATTTTTACATTAAGACTTATGCTTTTCAATTTGCATTTAAGTCTATTATTTGGTCTCAACATGAAATACAATTCAGCCTCACCATTCATGTATTAATATTGATACCTTAATTGAATAGATACAATTTATTCTTTTAACATATGCACTATCATAAAATAAAATAAAATACATTAAAACAATTTGTAATACATAATTAAAAATTAATATACCAAATTATTTTTAATGTATAATTAAAATTACTATTACCGAGTCATTTTACACTGAAATGTTAAATCTCCTCTTCAATAACTTTGAGTTGTCGGCATAATAAAAACTTTTAAACTAAAATACAAATTTAATAAATATTTTTAAAAATATATAAATTAATATTAAAATCAATACATTAATTTATAATAATAATAATTTTTTTCATTCAACCAAATTATTTATACATATAAATAATACTTGGTTTTACACATTTATCTACACAAACAATTACATTAATTTTATTATTATTTATTATTACTAAATTATTATTATGTGAAAATAGTGAATAAGTAGACTACTTTTCCAAGTAGGACAAGCTACTCCCACCTTATTTTTTTAATATTTTGCTTTAATTTGAAAGTCTGAATAAATGCATATCCTTTCCAATAGGCTTAACACAATCTGCACCGACAAACTGTACTATTAATTTCAGATGCAATTCCGTTAGACTGAGCTTTTCCTCACCTTTTACGTCCAATCGAGGTGACTTGCTGAGAGTGGGAGAAGAGACCCAGAAATGAAAACAATTAAATGTTCTTTAAACATACATTTACATAGTGCCAAGAGGCAGACTATGCATGAGTAAGAGAAGACGCCAAGGAAAAGCCGATAAATTTTGTCTACCCTCTGTGACAAAAGAATATTGGTCAGTTAGAATAGGAAAGCAATTCCGTGGTCAACTTTTGCAACGCTTTGGATGAAGATGGCGGGCATGGTAAGCAACAATATGTAACCAATATTATATATTTATTTCTAATGTGTGGGGTTGGGTTGGATTTAGATAGGGTTGTATTCAAATTTATTTTTAATTTATATAATATTTAATGTAATGTTCGATTTAGATATTGTATATTTAAATTATTTTTAATTTATTTATTTTATAATAAAAAATTCAACAACACTATCAACAATATTTTTAATGTATTTAATATTATATATTTTATATTTAATGTGTGGGTTGGATTTAGATATTTATATTTTTAAACGTATTTTTAATTTATATAATATTTAATGTAATGTCAATGTAGATATTATATATTCAAACATATCTTTAATTAACTCATTTTGCAATAAAGTTCAACCACATTTTTAATGTACTCAATATATAATATTATATATTTATATCTAATGTAGGGGTTGGATTTAGATATTATATTCCAAACGTTATATTTAATTTATTATAATATTTGATGCAATGTCAGATTTAGATATTGTATATTCAAACACATTTTTAATTAATTTATTTTGTAAAGAATTTTCAACACTACCAACAATAATTTTAATGTACCTAATATTATATATTTATATCTAATGTGTGGGGTTGGATCTAGATATTGTATATTTAAAGGTTCATTTATATAATATTTTATCCAATGTTGGGTCTAGATATTGTATATTCAAACACATTTTTAATTAACTCATTTTGTAAAGAATTTTCAACAACACCACCAACAACATTTTTAATGTACCAAATACTATATACTTATATCTAATGTGTAGAGTTGGATACTATATATCTAATGTGTAGAGTTGGATTTAGATATTTTATATTTGAAGGTATATTTAATTTATATAATATGTAATGCAAAGTCAGATTTAGATATTGTATATTCAAATGCATCTTTAAGTAACTTATTTTGTAAAGAATTTTCAACAACACCACCAACAACATTTTTAATGTACCCAATGTTATATATGTATATCTAATGTGTGGGGTTGGATTTAGATATTGTATATTCAAACACATTTTTAATTAACTCATTTTGTAAAAAAAAATTCAACAACAACACCAACAACATTTTTAATGTACCTAATGCTATATATTCATATCTAATGTGTGTGGTTGGATTTAGATATTGTATATTCAAACACATCTTCAATTAACTCATTTTGTAAAGAATTTCCAACAATGCCACCAACAATATTTTTAATGTACACACTATTATATATTTATATCTAATGTGTGGAGTTGGATTTAGATATTGTATATTCAAATATATCTTTAATTTATATAATATTTAATGCAATGTCGGATTTAGATATTATATATTCAAACACATCTTTAATTAATTTATTTTGTAAAGAATTTTCAACACCAACATCATTTTTAATGTACTCAGTGTTATATATTTATATCTAATGTGTGGGTTTGGATTTAGATATTGTATATTCAAATATATCTTAATTTATATAGTTATAATGTAATATTGTAGAGTGTATATTGTTGATCATGTTTAAAATTGTTGTTAGTGAAATTCTTTAAAAAATGAGTTAAAAATTATTATATATATATATATATATATATATATATATATATATATATATAAATAATAAAAATATGCATTGAATAATGTGACTTCTCTCCCCTCGTAATATAAATCTATTATATCAAACATGAATTCGTTTGTTATAATAAGAATTTTTTTAATAATATATAGAGTAAGTTTTATTTTTAACTTAATCATAAATATAGATGTCAAATTTCTCAATCCTCCCAAAATATTCCTTATTAGGGTAGATAAATATAATCTAATCATATCCATGTAATTTATGATTTACCATCTAGGATTTTTTAGATTATCATATTTCAATTTGTTAATTTGATTCTGTATGATTTGGGGTTATTCTGACTTTTAATATTAATATTTTATCATTTTAGTACGTTATTGTTATTTTTCAATGTATTATTAAATTTATTAAATTTATGTATCAAATTTATTTGTATTATATTGTTGATATTGGTATTTCATATAGTATGGATATTATATCTTTATTGAAAATAACAAAATTCCAAATCGTGACAATAATATATTTATTGAATTCAATATATAATATTAAAATTTAACTCGAGGGAAAAAAAAAAAAAAAAACTATACCTTTATCTAACAATATATTTTTGTTGGAATCTCAAAGTATGGATGAATATAATCCCAGGCTTAGAATTTGACATCATGTAAGACATATTTTGGGTTCCAAGATGTTTGGTAGGTGAAATTTTTTGACTTTAACTTAAAAAGCTAAAACACCAAAATCTATTATACCTAAAGTTATAAATCTATTATATCTAAGTTTACAAAAAGTTGCCAAATTCAAATATAGTCATAATGTACACACCCACTCATAGCATTTACCAGCATTAAATGCACCATTCATTTTTGAATTTACTGTAGAGCTCCCTAGATTTACAAATCTGTAAAGCTACACCATGTGACTGCCTACAACCTACCACTACAATTCCTTTTGGTTGTTGATAGTTAATGGGATTAACTCTCTCCCTATATGAAGCTACATTCTTCCATATGAACAATGATGACATAACTAAATGGCCTAGTTGGTCATGCCCATTGCATATGCCTTTCCGTAGGCCTTATTGGTCGATGAGTTTCTATAAAGGAGAGTGAAATTATGATAGATATTAGTCAGCTAGTCAAATTTTCTTAGAAATTTATGGACACGCAGATCTCGTGCTCATCCCTGGTGGATTGAAGGTCTCAAATTTGAACTTGTGAGTAGGCTTTTATGTCCAATAGGGTTAGGTTAACTTATTAGCTAGTAACCCATATTGCGACTTCAAATTTCTTTGTCAAAGATAATTCAATAAGTTTCTCAAGTTAGACCATAACACAAAATTATTTTCCAAATAGAGTTTAATTCAAGTTTCACTTAATTTATAGAATACCTCGAAAATGCTTACTCCACTTTATATAATCCAATATGCCAATCCACTCCTCTTTGATAATCATTCTTCCCTAGCAACCCATGTACCCCTTAATTGGAATGCCCCAAAATTACCATTCTCGCAGTTCACTGCTTGACTTAACTTATGTAATAATTCGTCTACTTCTCTCCCCGTCAAGTCTTAACAACTCCACAGGTGATCATTCATTGTTAACAAGCTGGAAATGCAAATAACACATTGAGTCATCGACCATTCAAATTATCAAAAACACTTTGTCATTATGCCATTCTCTTGATATGGTAGGCAACATAGTTTAAGCAAGCATTCTGAAATAAAAACCATAAAATGTCATAATTTATAACCAACCATAAAATGCCATAATTTATAACCAATTAAAATATGAAGGAAAAAAACCCACTTTCTAAATCATAAAACATAGTAAAATCAGAATAAAATACATATATCATATACAATGCTGTAATTATTTTAAAAAATTATAAAAGAAAATTAAAATTATTATACTTCAATTTTAATAATACCAGCTTTTCATAAATCACTAACTTTTCAAATTTATTAACAATGAATCCAAAGAAAATAAGTTTTTATATTATCCATTACGGAACTTATATAAACTCAAAAAAATTTAAATAGACTTCAACATCCATAGTAAACCCTTTGTTCAGATCAAAGATAACACTTTACCATAATCATTAAATGAAGCTAATAGAAGCCAACTCAAAGAAATAACCCGATTTATCCCGAAAGATATCCTTCTCCTCCAAAAATAATCGAGAGAATAAGTTCAAATAGAGTAATACTTAGTTGAATCAATACAACCAGGATACAACAGTTTTAGACTAATTGGGAATTATTTCAAAAGGAGGGAAAGAACTTGATATAGAAAATAAGAAATCATTGTCATCTACACGGTATCCTTACTCTTTACTGTATTTCATTCCATAGCCTCTTCACCCTCGGTTTCTTGAGTTCCTCACGAAACCTTGCATCTTCTCCATTACAAGGCTCTCTACAACACTATTAAAGAAAACAATATGATATGCTTTAAGATATCTCATATCTATGATTTATTTATGACAATTTATTGTATTCTAAACCACAGTATTATGATATATTGCAAGTGTTAATATTTTTATTAACATTTAACTTTCTTTAACAAATATATTTTTTCGGTAATGGGGTTATACAATATTTATGCTCATTTTGGTAGTCAATAAATATGCATTATTAAAAAGTATTATTAGAATTCTAGTTTTCACATATTTTTTTATATAGGTGGCTACAAACTTACAAATGTCTCAAAAAGAGTAATATACAATTTACAATTGGTGAAATGTATGGATGGACAAAAGGGAAAACTTCTAATATTCAAAGAAATTCATAAACATGTCAAGAAACCCATAATGCTCATGTCGAACAAGAATTAAATAAAAAATTAGAAGTTCTTATGACAATGATGTAGATGAGGAAACAAATGAAGTTAAAGAAGAGGTTGCTAATAATTCAAAAATGAAAGTGCAAACATAAAGACAATTTCACATGGAATGGTTAGGCAAGTTTGTTTGGATGAATTATGTGAGGTTTGATGAAAAAATAACTATGAAGTGTACTTATTGTGAGAAGTATAAGATGAATGGACCATGGGGTTTAGGAATTGGTTGCACCACATTACAACATGATGCTCAGTTATGAAAAATAACTAGTGCACAAAGATACAAATGCAAGATGGATTAATGCATTAAAGGGAAAGATGAAACCAATTGCAGATCATATTAGACAGGTGGGAGATGTCAATAAGGAAAGAGTGATTTCTACAATGAAAGTATCATACTTCATTCGTAAAGAATATTTATCTCTATCAAAGTATGAAACACTTTGAAAATTTCTAATGGATGCAAAAACTTCATATATGCCAAAGTCTCAAGAGCAATCTTGATACACAAATCATAACTTTGCAAATGAATTCATATATTTCCTATCAAAATACCTTGAATAGATTCAAACAAAAAATATGCTAAAAAGTCATTTCTTCTCATTAATGGTTGATGAAAGAACTAATCAAACCTTAGAGAAACACATTTTTGTTTATGCAACATATTTAGTTTCAAAGGGTCTCAGGCCACCTATCTCACAGTTTATGAAGCTCAAGAATATAGTCGATGGAAAAGGAAAAACAACATATGATAATATCAATCAATTAATATAGGTTAGAGTACTCCAATATAAATATTTGATACTCATTTATACAAATTTTGCTTCAACAATGATTGGACATGAAAATGGCTTTGTTTCATTTTTGAAAAACAATAATCTAAGCCTTATTATAGTTCATTGTGTAGCTCATCGTGAGTTCTTAGTAGCAGCAAATGCTTCTAATAGATTCCCTGAGTTATTATATGTTGAGAAAATTACAAACAAAGTCTATTCATGGGTTTAAAAATACACAAAGAGAAATAATGAACTTAGTGATTTTCTTAGAGTCATGCAAATTGATGTCCCTGATGTTCTGCAAATACATTGAGTGAGATGGTTTTCCGGGGGGGAGTTATTATAAGGCTTGTGAAGATTATACCAAAAATTTTAATTTTGTGGAAAAATGAAAAAAAAAAGAAACTTCATCATTGTACGATAAGACACGAATATATTCTATCCAGTCTTTTTACATATGCTTGCTCATGTGCTAGGGGATTTGGACAAGTTGAATATTTCTTTTCAAGAAAACAATGTAGACATTAAAACTATTGTATTGGATCTTGAAGTAACTATAAGCAATTTATATAGATGATTTTTGAGAAAATAAACATTTACAGAAGGCGCATTTTATCTTTCAAAAATTTTAAGTGATTCTCAAAATGGATACATTGATATTAAATATTAAGGGATAATTGTAGATATACATGAGTTACAATACATCTCTATCTAAACCATGGATATTGAATTGTGTAAAGAAAGGAAACAATCTATAAAACCTTATATTGAAGGTACACAAGAGAGTTGTTAGCAACTCATAGAAGGTTATATACATACTGTCATAGACTCTTTGAATGAAATATTTCCAAAACTTCATCTTTTTAATGGCGAAAAAATTTTCAACCCTTGATATTTTCTAGAAGAGCATCGTATTCGTGAGAAAAATTTAGAGCGTTGTATTTTAAATCTACTTCAACATTTGCAACATACCATGTCAAATGATGTTGGATTTGTAGATTTATTTGATGTTAAATAAGCATTGAAAGTCTTTGATAACACAAAACAATGACACAAACTTATCCTAATATCATGAAATTATGGCAAGTTGTACTCACTATTCTTGAAAGTACATTGGATTGTGAAAGGGGATTTTATAAGAAAAACAACATCAAGGGCATTAGAAAATAAAGCCTAGGGTTAGATATATTGAATTCTCTACTGAAAATATCTTTGAATGCACCTGAATCATCTAATGTTTATTGGCATGCAATATATGAGGTATGGATAGATACAAAGTCAAGAAGGATTATTGAGCTTTCAAAGTTATTCTAGGTGATGTTTAACAAAGGATCTATGTATTAAGATATACCTATTCATAAGTTTTATTGTAGTTTCTCCACAAATTTTGGCTTTTAATGAAGTACATTATGATATATTATTAATTTTTTTTTTGTATTTTCTCTAGAAAGTTCAACTTTCAATGAAATATACTATAGATTAGAAAAATCCCACTAGATGTCTTATTTATAGTCCATTTGTTATACGTTTTGCAGGGTTTTCACTATTTAACTAGTCCCACTATAAATATGGACTATAAATCTAATAGGCTAACATTTCACGATCTTTATCCAAGTAAATGATGTAGGGGCATCATTAAATTTTGGCATGTTTGTTGACTTCTAGAATGTTAGATTTGTTTGAGTATGGTAGTGAGTTGCACAACAATAAATGGATTTTTCTTCCAAAATTAGCTTGAGATCATTAATATGATTAAAATCTAACTCGTTTGTGTTGTATTTTTAATTTTATTTAATTAGATTAGGAAAATGAAAAAATAGATTTATTTTCTATTTTTAGTCAAGAAGATCCTATTATTTTGGATCTCAAATTTTTAATAAAACTCTAATTCAAGTCCGTTGGTGACAGGAGATTGAGGGTGTTAGAATTAAAATACTAGAGATTTGTGGAACAATGTGAATGCACTCTATCTTAGATATTTCTAGAGTAATAATTGTTAGAAGTCTTCCCTAGAAGTTATCAGAAGAAGGAATAATCCAAGGTAACCACAAACCTAATCTTTTAGAGTCGAGTTGTAGCCAACCTAAGTCCAGAGAGGGCTCTCTCTTTATAATTTAACTTTGTTTTGGGTGGGATTTTAGGTTATTTCTTAGTGCTCATAAGATTTTGATTTTGGTTGGGTGGTGGAATTCTGGGAACAGATGGATAGAACAAGGCTTTCAAGCCATTAGGCTATGGAGTCAATCAAAGGATGGCTTAACTGGATCGGATCAATCACTAAAGGGAGAGTTCAAAGGGCAGGCTAGCAAAGCAAAAGGCAAATCTAGAGGTTCAAATGGATGAGGTAGTCCTAACCAGGGTGAAAGGGCAATGAAGAATCCTTAGACTGGGATCAAGATGAAGAGCAAGAGGTGATCATGAGCAAAGGGCAACTAAGAATCCCTTACTATAGATCTGGGGGGAAACTACAGAAGTGAGGGAGTAGTTAAGAATTCCCAAACTAAGACAGTTTAGAAGAAAACATTAAGAATGTAAACAGTCAATACAGAGAGCATTAAAGCCAGTTCTAACATATCATTCCTAGTTTAACATTCAGATTTTATAGAAACACATATGATTATTAATAAACATAAAGAGAAACAATATTAAACATGAGAGAGAGAATACTTATTTGATTTCCGCTTTACACAAGAATCCTGCAAAATATCTTTACTTTATTCCTTGATCCAACAATCCAATCCAGTCTTGATACAATAGCACTTTTAACTTGAGAGGAAAATGTCTATAGAAATGCATTTGAATCCACCCTCATTACTTCGAAATGTGAAGTATTTATACAAAAAATATTACAAAATATCTCATAACAGTTTGAGAATTAATCTAGGAAATCAAAATGTCTTCAAGCATGAAGATAGAGACAGATGGAAAACTCATCATGTTGTCCCTTTTATTGTGATTATGCTGGTAGTTCGAATTTAGCTCTTTAAGTTGGCTGCTGGAATCACCTTTTGTCTTCAATATTTTACTGATACTCTTTAACCTGTTACTCTTTGACCCTGTTTATCTATCCTTTCACCTACCTTCAGATTTACTGTGGTAACTCATGGTAAATCTGTCATTTTTACCCACCATTCATCTCCAGGTAACTTTATCTTGAGCATCCTTCTATATATCTTGTCAGCCTCAGTGTATTTGGAAAAATTTGGCTCAGTGACAAATAGATGATTCACCTCATGCTCTAGGAAGAATAGATTTTCTAAAGTATAATATAATACTTTTCTCATTGGCAATGCTTTGCCTCCTGAAGTGCTTGCCTGTTTTTTAGATAATTTCTTTAGCTTGTCAACATAGTTGAATTGGGTCATAAGTTTGTCATGGATGATCATGGGACTTGGAAGGCCTCTATCCATCAAAATTTGAAATTTTTTCATGAATCTGTCAATGCCAACCTACATTTCATTTCATTTTTCCTCCAGGTTAAGCATAAGTTTTCTTTTAGAAAGAAATTTTTTGATCTTAATAATGGCTTCATTTCTGTCCTCGACACCAAGCTCATTTAGCTCGTGCCTACTCTTGTTGTTCAAGAATTTGATGAGTCGATTAGCATCCTTACTCTGGTCTCCTAAGTCTTCCTTTACCTTTTGTATTGCTTCGGTGGCCACTTTCACCGATTCTATTTGCTTGAATATTACTTGAATTTATGGCCACTTATCATTGACAGAGTTAATGATATTGGCCCAGAGCATCTCCTTAGTCTATCCTAGTGGCTTTTGCAAAGTTAAATATTTTTCAAGGACCTTTATCTTCTCACCTATCCTTAGGGCTTTCTGTGCTTCTTCTTTTTGTTGTATTTGGGAAAGCTTGTAGCCAGTTTCTAAGCTTGCCACTTTTTCCTTAAGTCTCTTAAGCACTGTTGCCTGGATGGACATTTCCTGCATGGCTTTCACTAACTCTTCTATCTTCTCTATGAATTACCTGTTGTTGTAGACTCAGTTGTGACTAGTAGTGCTATGGCAGGTGGATTTGTTGGTGCCAAGGATGTTGCTAGTGTTGAGGTAACTACAGTTGTTACTGTGGGAATGACAGATGTGGAAGTGGTGGCCAGTTCACTTTGTTTGGACTAAATCAATGTGTCCAATTCTTTCTCTATTTGTTTCAACTGGTCATTTAGCTTTAAGACCAAGTACATAAGCTCTTCTTGTCCTTTTTGTGTTTCCAGGACTTCTGTTGTTTTCGGATGATGCAATGGTGGAATTTTGAGTTTCTTCTTCAAAGCAGCTATGTCATCATTCTTCTTTTTCATTAACCTTTCTGCAACCTTAACATCTTTGGGATCATGTCCCAACTCTATGATTAAGTCCTCCAAGGACTTGATTCTGGTATCCTTGGCCTGTGAGGAGGCCTTCTCTAATTGAAACTATGCTGATATGTTATTCAATGAATTTTGTAACTGGTGGGTTGCAATGGCTTTGCTTGTCAAAGTAGAATATACCATCTCTCCTGTCTGTTTATGTAATTCAATCTAGTCAATAGGATGTATGTCCTTTTCTAGTACTTTGAAATCTGTCTTCTGGTAGTCAGCTACTGATCTGGGCTACCGAGTAGTGGGTTTCAGGAAAGTCATCTGCATTTTTCCTTCTTTCACATAAAAGGTTGACATAAGCCTTGTTTGGTTGGTGGGAGCCATTTTGAGGTACTGTGCATAGCTTTGGGCTTTTAGCCTTTCATTCCTGGCCTTTATTTCCTTGTACTTTTCTCTGATATCCTAGTCTTGCTTAGTTGGAATCCTTAATGAGGACACTTCCACACTTTGTTGTCTTTCCAACATCTCAGTAGGTGTTATGGAAGGTTCTCGTGTTCCTTGAGAGGGAGTAGCATGCCTGCTCCCTTCTCTTTTTGTGCTTGTGGCTCCAACTGTTTCTTCTGTGAATTCTTGCTCGCAGAAAGGATTTAACCTTTGCCTTTTGATATATGTTTGTGAAATGGCTCTGCGTGAAGGAGTGGCCTCCTCCCTATATCTTTTGAGGTTTTTCTCCTCATTTAGAGGAGTCTGGATGATGGGGGGAGTACTCATGATGTGCTCTGGTGGTTTTGTTTGAGTCAGTTCTTCTGCTAAGTCTGGTTGTTCTGACTCTTCTTGCACCTGGGGTATTTCTTCTTCTTGTTATTCACTATGTGCCTATGATTCCCTTTGTGCTTGAGATTCTCCTGGCACTTGTATGAAATAATCTTTGTCAAGCCTCCTCTCCAGATCAATTAATGCATTTTCAACAACAACTTCACTGCTATCCTTGTCCACTAGATTATTCTCCACCCATTCCAATTGATTTGCATATTTCTCTATCTCAGGGATTCAGTGGTGAATGAGGGGAGCCAACTTGTTTTTCTATCTTCTATTGCAGATGAAATCAAATGGGTCATATATCCATATAAAGCTTTGTTTCAGTTTGAGCCTTTGAAGGATTTCTTTTGCTTCTCTCCCAACTTCTCTGCCATTACATACAAAGGGGCCTAGTTGATCTTTGATTCTGAGCTGGGCCTTCTTTGCGGCTTTAATAAAATGTACCTCATCTAAATTGATTATCTGCCTATTATACTCTAGAGCAAATAACCTCATTGGGATGTATCTGGGTAACTTGTATGGTGCTAACTCACAACCATAGATCCTAATTTCAGTGTGATTTTGATACAATTACCAATCTTCCACTTTGTTTTGTTTTGACAACTGTAAGATCCTCCTCATATCTGAACTGATCCTTAGAGTAGGACTTACTAGCAGCATGGTCACTGCAGGATGTACAAAAAGATCGATGAAGTCTGTGTATGGATATGGTGATTCATATTTGTGGATCAAAGGAGTCTAGAAGACTACTGACGTAGGGTGGCCTCTGGTATCAAGCTTTTGAAGAGTAAATGGGAATTTATTAGCTTGATAATATAAGAAAAGGTGGCATAAAACTGAGGAATACTCGAATACTCTTTCATTGTTTATTCTTAAGAATTGATCATGGATTTTATTTGTTATGAATTTGGCATAATCATACATGATGGCAGGGGGCTGTCCTGGAGTGAAGATGGAGATGAAGGCTAGGATGATTTCATCAATATACTCACTAGTAGTATAGCCTAAGGCAATAGTTATCATTGACGTAATGTCCTGGCCAAGTTTAGAAAATATGGTCCACATGTATGGGGGGGGGGATTATTTGGAATATGTTTCTCTTCCATAATAAAGGTCTGGAATATTTCAGTAAGCCTGGCAGGGTTAATCTTGGGGAATTTGTCTAGTAGGTCTCCAATGGAAATAGGGGTAAGATTTTTTCCTAGTTGCAGCTACAACATTTCATTGATTGATTCAGTAGTAATGGTGAAAAGTATAGTATGGTTAAGGGACATCACTACTCTTTGGTTGGGAATGTAGTTTGCATGGCAATAATGGACAATTTCTGGAAAGATCTGTACTCAATGAAATTGATACTTGGGTAGATTAGACTCCCAAAAACCTATTTTATCTGCATGGTTTAGGTATTGGTCTCTGTATTGGCAGCATAATTTGAGTGGGGATTTATGGATAGAGGTGTCCTTGATTTGGAAGTCTTTGTCCGCCAATGGGAGATGGTCTAAATCTATATGGGGAGTTGAAACTAGTTAGACATCCATAGCGACTGGAGCGGCCATTCTTAGTTCTTGTGGATTTAAGAATGGGGAAAATGATTTTCAATCAGTTGGGGCAATTTGGTTTAAATACAGAGAAGTTTGGGGTCGTAGTGAAGTTCTTTTACTTAATTTATTAATAATTTCTAAGCAATAAAGTAACAAGTTCAGGAGTGAGACGGGGTTTATGGTGAATTTGGGTAAATACCCAAAATTTCTGGGAATTTTGGCTTTGAATGGGTCAATGGGCGATTGTGCACGATTTCAGAAGGTCTACATGAATTGGAGGGTGGACTGAGAGTTTAGTGGCTTCTGCAGGTGGGCGGTTAGATGTAGGTTGGCGGTTGGACGTCGTCATCACATGCAAGGAGGTTTGGGACATTTGTTTCCACAATAAAACAAAAATAATGAGTTTTTTTTGTTTTATTAAGAAAGTCAATGATTTGGTAGGTGTATGGGAATAGTAGTACTTTCAGCTTTTAGCGAGATGATGTGATGCTTCGTTGTTTAGCAAGAGGTAGAAAGTAGGTTTGTTTGCACCACTTTTGTGGGCTGGGTGGTTTTGGGGGAAGGTCGATTGATCCCACTCATCAGGTGCCACATCGCATCGGGGCCCAAAGGTAAACTACCCATATCGGACGGGTAAAGTTCGGGTGTTGAGACCGCCCGATATGTTTAATAACCGTCGGATTAAAGGGGAGGCGATCGCACGATGATCGAGGTGGGTGGTTACAACAAAGGGTAATGGATGGGCCCGGTGGATGTTTGAGCGTGGTAGGGTTTAAATAAATGATAGTTTAAGGCGGGTTTAGGGTGTTGGGGGTGATTTTATTGGCGAAGGGTTCGATTATTAAATTAATCGTTGATCGATTAATTAAATCGTTTTTCGGATTTGGTTATTATATAGTTTATATTTCAAACTTTTAGGGGTAGGGTATTAATAAAAAGGATTTATTTATAACTATATGGGAAAGGGTTTATTTTCTCTCGGATAATTATCTTATATATATTATATATTATATATATAATATATATATATATATATATTATATATATTATTATATGTGTGTGTGTGTGTGTGTGTGTGTGTGTGTGTGTGTGTGTGTGTGGGCGTGTGTGTGTGTGTGTGTTAGAAATTAATATAAAAGTGGTGGAGAATGGGTTTAGCAGTAAGTGTAATGAATATAATTAATTTGCTTATCATAAACACATTATAACTTAGGCTAAAAAGTATTTTTTGGGTTTTTTGAGAAAAGGGGTCTCTTTCATGGGGGTGATCACTTTTCCTAGGACAACAAGGGTTTATCCTTTATAAAAAGTGATTTATTAGGGGAAAATGTATGAATTGAAGGGGATGAATGTTTATGAGGGGATTTTTAGTACATAGGACCTATAAGCCATTGGGCCGAGGGTCCGATCCCTCCAGAAGTCAGAGAAATGCTCTGAGCCCCTTTGACTTAAGATTTTGGGTACTTAAGACTTTTCATTGGAAATTAGTTAAGTGAAGGCTGTAATGAGTGAGGGAAATTAATCAATTTGACTGTGTGAATTTGATACATGTCCAATTTTCATCCATACTTAGAACTTTAATGACGAGGGTGAATAATATGCTTCTTCTAATAATCATCGCAATTATGCAACCTTTCTTCTACTTACCCACCTACTCATCCTACCATTTTTTCTTCTCTTTATTAGGGTGCACTTAAACTGGAAAACCCTTATCAAAACATTTTTCTTTTCTTTTACAATAGTAATCTAACTAATTCTAACCTTATTACATCCAGGGGCTCAAATTAAATAGTTGAGCTCCTTTCATTCACTTTAGCTAATCTACTTATCTGCCAAGATTACACTGTTTGGTCACATTTTATTTTCTATCTATAAGCATGAAATAGCTAAGTTTAAACATTTTGGCTATCATGGATTGTGGCAAAGGTAACAAGCTACACACAATCATTTATTCTGCATCAAAAGTAACTAGGAGTGGCATTTTGACTTGCACACTTTCATGGTCTTTTCTTTCTTTGGGGTTCATATTTTCATCTTTTTTGACCTTTTTATTCTTTTTGTCCTTTGATTTTTCTTTTAGGACATACCCTCTTTACATTTTATATTTTTTTTGAATATGGAAAACATTTGCAGAAAGCAAAGGTATGTACATATTACAGGTTTAACCTTAGCCATTGAAAAATTATGACTCCTATTGGTATAGGAACCAAACAATGGCTCCACTTGGGGATGGCATTTCCTGGTGAAATGTCAAGAACTAGTAGATCAATGGCCTTTTGAATTGCTGTGATGTTCTTCTACAACTTTTTCCCTTTCACTTTTTTGCTTTATTGCTATTTATGACAGTAAAACCTTTGAAGCCTAGGGCCTTCTCTTCGGGCTTCAACTCCAAAAATTCACTATCCAATCAACTCTAAACTTTTGAAAAATAGAATATGTACAAGTGATTAGTGAAATCAATAACTAGGTTCTATGTAGTGTTTAAGAATTTAACCATTAACTGGTCCTCCTTCTGCTTCTGTTCCATCCAATTCTTTGAGGAAAAAAGCATTATTACCCCTAAAAGCATAAATGATATATGGGCCTTTCCATAGGAAATCAAACTTCCCATGTTTACATTTATCCTCTCTTCTTGAATCCCATTTTAAAACTTTGTCGCCAACGTAGAAATCTTCTGCTTTGGTCCTTTTATCAAAAGCTTTCTTGATCCTTTCTTTCACAAATTGGGATCTGATGTACACTTCTTCCCTGGTCTGCTGTAAGTGAATTGTCCAGTTGATTCTCCTTTGAATATCATTTGGCTCAACATGCACCTCTTGGAGTAATTTCATCACTAGTTTTCCCAAGGAAGATGGGAAAACAACCTCCATTCCATAAACTAATTGATAAGGACTGGTGCCATTGGATTTCTTTGTGGTCAGCCTATCTTCCCACAAGGCATTTACTAGCTTCTTATTCCATGTTTTCTTATTATCCTTAAACAATTTTTTGATGATATTCACTAAACTCTTGTTGGATGACTCTACTAGTCCATTCCCTTGAGGGTAATAAGATGTAGAATGGCCCAATGTTATATGGTACTTATTACAGAAATCAATCATTCTCTTATATTTGAAGGCTACTGCATTATTAGTGATGATCTTGGTTGGGCACCCAAATCTAGATAGGATGTTGGATTCAAGGAAAGTTATAATAACAGTATCAGTGGCATGCCTTGATGGTATGGCTTCTATCCATTTGGTAAAGTAATCTATAGCACTGAGAATCCATTTGTGTTGGGTAGAGGAAGGTGGGTGGTTTTCATCAATGAAGTCAAGGCCCCAATGTTGAAATGGTGCTTCGGAAGATATTGGTTTCAAAGGTAAGGGTAAATTTTTTTTCTTTCCTTCAAAAATTTGGCATTTATGACATGAGGTTACAAATTTCTTTACATTAGAAAACAGAGCGGGCCAATAAAAGCTGGCTCTTAGAATCTTGTTAGTTGTGGTTTTCCAGTAAAGATGTCCCCCACAGTCACCGACATGAAACTCCCGTAATATTTTGTCAGATTCTTCTTTTAATAAACAGTTAGGTAGGATTCCTTCATGGTTCTTCCAAAATAAAGCATTATCAATTATGCAAAACTTTAAAGATTTCATTATTAAGAACCTTCTTTTAGTCTTGGATAATTCAGGAGGAGCTTGTAGATTTTGTAGAACGTATATGGTATCAGCATATCATGGTTATTTAGTAAAGGCTTGGCTGATCGGTGGAGTCGCCATTTCCTCTTCATTATCCAATTCTGCAATAAAATTTATGTCTAGGGCTTGACAGTTCAATTTAGCCAGAGCTTAGCTAAACCTTGGACTTTGATCAATTTTGTAGGTTTAACTTCTAGGTCATATTCTAATATAGTAGCTATCCATTTCCCTCTCTTCCCATCTGGACCATCCTGTTTTAGGACCTTTTCGACTACAACATCGGGAACATAAGCTATTATATCAGAATATAGGATGTAAACTCTAAAATCTTTGATAGCTTTGACTAAAGCAAAAGCTTTCTTTTCCATTATATTTTACTTTAAAGGTGCATCCCTCAGGGCATTTCTAAAGAAGGCAATAGGTTGTTCAAAACCTTGATCATTCTTCTACAGTAGGACTGCAGTAATTGTGTGTTCTTAGACGAAGGAAAATATGATGAAATCCCTATCAAACATTGGACTGATTAGAACTGGTGTTTGTGTTAAGGCTAGCTTAGTATCTTCAAAATACCTCTTAGCCTCAGGTGTCCATTTAATAGTCGAATCTTTCTTCAACATGTTATTTAATAATCTAATTAGTTCTGCTAAGTTAGAAATTAATCTTCCAAGAAAGTTTATTTTACCTAAAAAGGCTTGTAGATCTCTTATACTCCTAGGATGTGGTATCTGTAAGATGGCTTCAATTCTTGCAGGATCTATTTGGATAACATCTTTAGAGATTATGTGGTCTAACCGTTTTCCCTCTTCCAAACCAAATAAAGATTTTTTAGGATTCAAAGAAATTCCATACTTTTTACACTTGATAAAGACCTACCTTAGACGATCTAGGTGTTGTTTATCAGATTTTTAGAATATAGTGATATCATCTAAGTATATTATCAGGAAGTCATGGATTTCCTTAGCAAAATCTATATCCATAGCTCTTTGAAAGGTGGCCCCTACATTCTTTAACCCAAAAGGCATCTTCACATACATGAATGTGCCCCATGGAGTAGTGAATGTCATTTTTGCCTGGTCATCTGGGTGAATTAAAATCTGGTTGTAACCAGAAAACCCATCTAGTAATGAGATCCAGGTTGAACCTACTACCCTCTATAATCTGTGATCCATTTTGGGGAGAGGGTAGTTGTCCTTGACTGAAACTTTATTGAGATTCCTTAGATCAACACATAGTCTAATCTCACTAGTTTTCTTTCTTGTGGGCACCAAATTAGAAACCCAATCAGAGAATCTAATTGGTGCTATGATACTGGCTTCATACATTCTTTTGATTTCCTTTTCAATAGAAGGAAATAGAATGAGATTAATCCTTATAAGCTTTTTTCTAAAAGGTTTCTAGTTTTCTTTTAAGGGGATAGTGTGTTGTATTATGCTGGTGTCATAGGACTTAAGGTTCTCATAACTCCAAGAAAAAACATCTTGGAATTCCTTTAGCAGTTCTACGTATTTCACCTTTTCATTAGGAGGTAAAGACTTTGAAAATTTTATCAATTTAGGATCTTCCTTAGAGCCTATGTTACAGTCCTCTATTTCCGATTTTAAGGGTTCCATTTTTGGCTTTCTAGGGACATCGTTTGAATCAAACAAATCCTCCAAAGGAGTTAATCCTTTGAGAAAAGAATTGTCTTTGGGGTTGATGATTTCAGAGTCTTCGTCAATTATCTCATAAATTTCAATTTGCTTAAGGTTTTGAATATCTGGTTTTGTAAAATTTGTGGGATGGAATCTATCTATCTTTGCAACTTCTGACCTGTTAATTTCTATTTTATCTGTAAAATCAAGATCTAATATTATGTCAGTATCTATGTTACTATTTACAAATTCTTCATCTAAAGTTAGAAAATTGTTTATTTGTTGGTCATTAGTGAATACTTGCAAGTTTTTTAGGTTGTTAGGGATAGTAGGTCTGTGCCTAACCTTAGCAGTGTATTGATGGTTAGGTTGAAATGGTAACTTACAAGTGCTGGCAAACATCGCTAAACTATGAGCCTACATATTGTGTTTTCTTGGGATGACTGCAAGCTTAGTTTCTAAAAAAGTGTTTAATATTTCTACAACTGTTCCTCTATAAAAACCTAACCTAGGATCTCTAGTCATTTATACAGCATTGATTTGTTTTATAACCAACTCAGAATCTCCCATAATAGAGACTCTTACGGCTCCTTACCTTTTAACCAATTTGAGGCCTAAAAGAAGTTCTTCATACTCAGCCATGATGTTAGTGCATTTTAAGTTCCACCTAGAGGCATGGCCCTCTGAGTAATCATTGTCTAAATTGTAAATCCACACTCCTGCTCTTGCACCTAGTTTGTTCACTGACCCATCGAATTCAAGATGCCATAGTATTTCATGTTCATAATTCTTAGTGTCTGGGGGGACAAAATCTTCTTTTATTAAGGTATCTTGATCATCTTTTTCCTTTGAAAGCTCTTGAAATTGGAAAATTTGATTTTCTACTACAACTACAATTTCTTTTGGTTCTGAAGTAATGTTGTTTGAAGTGTTTTCTTGGTTTGGTTCAGCATTGTCCAGAATGAAAGAATCAATGTCAGAATGCATGGAATATATAGGAAATTTTTGAGGCCTCTCCTGGCTACTCACTACATACTTCATTAGGGTCTCTCTGTACATTTTTTTAGGATGTCGAAACAATGATATTGTAGCATATGACATGTCAAGTTGCAAAGATCCTTGGATTTTAGCACCCCATGATCTAGACAATAGCATGCCATATTTAGGTGGTATATCAACAACAACTATGCTAATAAGAATGGTCTTAGCAGGGTACTGCACTAGGGAAACACACAAATATTTTATTAGTCCTAGGCACTTAAATTGACTTGAATCAAATGAAAACAGGTCCTTGTAAGGCCTAGTGATATCCAAGTTCAGTTTCTCCATAACAGATTTAGGCATTAGATTGTGTGAAGCCCCAGATTCTAGCATAACATTATGTAGGATTTTATTATGAATGTTAAGGCTAATGTAAAAGGGTGGTATCCCTCCTTCCACTAGTTTTCCATTAACATTCGGACTAAAAATAAGCTCAGGTTGATAATTAAATAAGTTAACAGAGTCTTCATTATCGACGAAGTTTAATGATTTTCTAATTTGAGATTTGTAAGTTTCATGTTTAATCAACTTTGTTAAAGGAACCAATATTTTCAATTTGGCCACCTCTACCCCCAAATTGAAAGGCAAAGGGGACTTCTCTATTTGAGTGTTTGGAATTTTAACAGCAAGGTTTGGAGCAGATTTATCTTCTTTTTATGTATTTTATTGGATTTTCTAATATAATGTTTGGAGTTTCTTCCACTGTCTCCTTGGAGGGGATTGAAGTGGATGGTTGATTATCAAGGGGTTGTTCACTGGTTATATCTACAATGGTGGGACCAAGAGGGTTCTAACTTGGTCTAGAGAGGATTTGGAGAGTTTTGGTAACTGGAACTGCGTTAATTTTCTTAGGTTGATTTGGTATTGCTTTCTTGTTCTGGTTAGGAGTATCAGTGTTCTTTTTACTCCTCAAATTGTACCATTTGTGCACTTCGAAAATAACATAATCATACCCTTGCTTGTAATCGAATGATTCTCCTGATTTTGTCTACAACTGTTGAAGCATATGTAATTCCTGATGATCTTGAGTCAAAAAGACAATTTCCTCATCGTCTAATCCCATTAAGTTAATTTTGGTGTCTTGTTTAGGGTCTTCTGAATGGGAAGTTTTAGCATAGTTTTCTTGGAAAGGTGGCCTAATATTTTGATCAAGTCCATTTTTCCAGTGTTTTGGTTTTGATTCTTTTTAAAGTTTGAATTTCTCACTAGAGGTGCTTGTTGATTATCCCAGTGAGGCTTTCTTTCAATGTTCTCCATCCTATCCATCAACTTTTCCATTCCTTTGGCTAGGACATCCATTTTAAGGTCAAAGGGTGAGGCTTCATCTTTCAAGGGTGCTCTCCTTTTGTTCCTAACCCTAGCTATTTTTGCTAGCAAATTAGCTTCTACACTAACTGCTACACTCTGCATATCTTCTAGAGTTGGAGGGTTTCTTTCTCTAAGTTGGAATGCCATATCAATGTCAAACCTGTATGGAAACTTTATTAGATCTAAACCAGGTGGGGGTTTAAGTTCAACTGGTATTGTATTGTATACATTGTTAAATCTAGTACAGTAGTCCTCGATTATTTCGTTTGGTCCTCTCTTGATGTTTTCATATTCTGAAAGGATCTGTAGTGGATTTTTTTTCTTTTCCCATGTATTTTAAATTGTTGGTAAAATACTTCTAAACTATCTATACTATTGTTAGGTAAAGATCTAAACCATGTTCTCACATTGCCAGCTAGAGTTTGGGCAAAAATTCTAATTTGGACATATCCAATATCGATTTCATGCGATTCAAAATGATCTGTCATCTTTCTTTTATGTTGTTGTGTTGTGTAGGATACTGTGCCATCAAATAGGACAATTTTGCTTTGGTAATCTTGTGGCATGGCACCTTGTGGAGCAGGCATCACAAGAGGCACATATCTATTTTCCATGGCTCTAAGTTGGGCAGGACTAAGAAGTGGAGTTTGAGTACCAGAAGGTGATACAGTGGGTAATGGAGAACTAGGAGTGATAGGTGACTGATGTGTAATGGTAGGTTGGTGGGGAAGTGAAGGTATAAATGGAGGTGGAGACTAAACTTCAGAGATGGAAGGGAATAATGATGAGCTAAAGGAAGTTGAAACTGATTCATAAAGCTCAGGGATCTTAGCAGTAGTAAGGGATGACTGAGGGGAATTTAGAATATTGATCAATTGACAAGTTTACCCTTTGGATTTCAAGTTCTGTTGTAAATTATGGATCTATAACTATTTCATCGAGTTCACTCTTAAACCTAGTTCTAAATAGGGAAAGGTAAAAAAATTCGTCAAAGGGGAGGTCTTCTAAAAACAACCACTCTTCTGGGCAAGAATTTGCTTTAATTGAAGGTGTGGGACTGACTGAGCTTTCTTGTCTTCTGGAGATTCTTGAAATCATATTAGGATTGTCAAATACTAGGGGAGGGTTTTGATCAGGGTTGGCCATAGTATAGTGAGTTCTCCTTGAAGCCAGAGTTTCAAACTTTTCTAGTTACTTTCCTTTTATGAGATTTTTATAAACAACTTCTTATAAATCCTTCAAGAGGCTTGAAATAAAGATTTGAAATTTCTCTAAAGTTTATTAAGACTGAGGATTTGATTCCCCAGTATGGTCTCCATTATGTTATCACTCAGAAGTCTTCCCTAGAAGTTATCAGAAGAAGGAATAATCTGAGGTAACCACAAACCTAATCTCTTAGACTCGGGTTCTAGCCAACCTAAGTCCAGATAGGGATCTCTCTTTATAGTTTAACTTTGTTTTGGGTGGGATTTTAGGCTAGTTCTTAGTGGTTGGTTGGGTGGTGGAATTCTCGGAAAAAATGGATAGAACAAGGCCTTCAAGCCATTGGGCTATGGAGTCAATCAAAGGATGGCTTAACTGGATCAGATAAATCACTAAAGGGATAGCTCACAAGGCAGGGTAGCAAAGCAAAAGGAAAATATTCACGTTCAAATGGATGAGGTAGTCCTAACCAGGTTGAAAGGGCAATGAAGAATCCTTAGACCAGGATCAAGATGAAGAGCAGGAGGTGATCATGAGCAAAGAGCAACTAAGAATCCTTTACTATAGACCTAGGGGGGAAACTACGGAAGTAAGGGAGCAGTTAAGAATTCCCAAACTAAGATAGTTTAGTAGAAAACATTAAGAATGTAAACTGTCAAGATAGAGAGCATTAAAGCCATTTCTGAAATATCATTCCTAGTTTAACATTTAGATTTCATAGAAACACATATGATTATTAATAAACATAAAGAGAATATTTGATTTATACTTTACACAAGAATCCTATGAAATGTCTTTACTTTATTCCTTGATCCAGCAAGCCAATCCAATCTTGATACAATAGCACTTTTAACTTGAGAGGAAAATGTCTATAGAAATGTCTTTGAATCCACCCTAATTACTTTGAAATGTGAAGTATTTATACAAAAAATATTACAAAATATCTCATAACAATTTGAGAATTAATCTAGGAAATCAAATATCTTCAAGCATGAAGATAGAGACAGATGGAAAAATACATCATGTGGTCCCTTTTATTGTGATTGTGCTAGTTGTTTGTAGTTCGAATTTAACTCTTTAAGTTGGCTGATATTTGTATGTTGGAATCACCTTTTGTCTTCAAACTTTTACTGATACTCTTTAACCTGTTACTCTTTGACCTTGTTTATCTGTCCTTTCACCTACCTTCATATTTACTGTGGCAACACATAGTAAATCTATCATTTTTACGCACCATTCATCTTTAGGTAACTTTACGTTGAGCATCCTTCTATATATCTCATCAGCCTCAGTGTATTTGGAAAAATTTGGCTTGGTGACAAATAGATGATTCACCTCATGCTCTAGGAAGAATAGATCTTCTAAAGTATCATATAATACTTTCCCCGTTGGCAATGCTTTGACCCTTGAAGTGCTTGCCTGTTCTTTAGATAATTTCTTTAGCTTGTCAACATAGTCCAATTGGGTCATAAGTTTTTCATGGATGACCATGGGACTTGGAAGGCCTTCATCCATCAAAATTTGAAATTTTTTCATGAATCTGTCAATGTCAACTTGCATTTCATGGCATTTTTCCTCTAGGTTAAGCTTAAGGTTTCTTTTAGAAAGAACCTTTTTGATCTTAATGATGGCTTCAATTTTTTCCTCCACACCAACATCATTTAGCTCATTCTTATTCTTTCTGTTCAAGAATTTGATGAGTCGATTAGCATCCTTAGGCTAGTCTCCTAAGTCTTCCTTTACCTTTTGTATTACTTCAGTGCCCACTTTCACCAATTCTATTTGCTCGAATATTACTCGAATTAATGGCCAAATATCATTGAAAAAGTCAATGATATTGGCCCAAAGAATCTACTTAGTCTCTCCTAGTGGCTTTTGCAAAGTTAAATCTTTTTCAAGGACCTTTATCTTATCACCCATCCTTAGGGATTTATGTGCTTCTTCTTTCTGTTGTATTTGGGCAAGCTTGCAGTCAGTTTCTAGGCTTCCCACTTTCTCCTTAAGTCTCTTAAGCTCTGTTGCGTGGATGGACATTTCCTCGATGGCTTTCGCTAACTCTGTTATTTTCTCTGTTGAAGTACCACTGTTGTATACTCAGTTGTGATTGGCAGTGGTGCGACAGGTGGATCTGTTGGTGCCAAGGATGCTACCAGTGTTGAGGCAACTACAGTTGTTACTATGGGAATGGCAGCTGTGGAAGTGGTGGCTAGTTCACTTTGTTTGGACTGAATCAATGTGTCCAATTCTTTCTCTATTTGTTTCAATTGGTCATTTAGCTTTAGGACCAAGTCCATAAGCTCTTCTTGTCCTTTTTGTGTTTCCAGGACTTCTGATATTTGTGGATGATGCAAAGGTGGAATTTTGAGTTGCTTCTTCAAAGTAGCTACGTCATCATTCTTATTTTTTATTAAGGTTTCTGCAGCCTTATCATCTTCTGGATCATGTCCCAACTCTATGATTAAGTCCTCCAAGGACTTGATTCTGGTATCCTTGGCCTGTGAGGAGGCCTTCTCTAATTGAAACTATGCTGATATATTATTCAGCGAATTTTGTAACTGGTGGGCTGCAATGGTTTTGCTTGTCAAAGTAGAATATACCATCTCTCCTATCTATTTATGCAACTCAATCTGGTCAATAGGATGTATGTCCTTTGCCAGTACTTTGAAATTTGTCTTTTGGTAGTCAGCTACTGATCTGGGCTATTGAGAAGTGGGTTTTAGGAAAGTCATCTGCATTTTGTCTTCTTTCACATAAAAGGTTGACATAAGCCTTGTTTGGTTGGTGGGAGCCATTTTGAGGTACTTTGCATAGCTTTGGGCTTTTATCCTTTCATTCGTGGCCTTTGTTTCCTTGTACTTTTCTTTAATATCCTGGTCTTGGTCAGCTGGAATCCTTAATGAGGACACTTTGACACTTTGTTGTCTTTCCAACATCTGAGTAGGTGTTGTGGAAGGTTCTTGTGTTCCTCCAGAGGGAGTAGCATGCATGATCCCTTCTCTTTCTGTGGTTGTGGCTCCAACTGTTTCTTCTGTGAATTCTTGCTCAGAGAAAGGATTTAAAATTTTCCTTTTGACATATGTTTGTGAAATGGCTCTGCCTGAAGGAGTGGCCTGCTCCCTCTCTCTTTTGAGATTTTTCTCCTCATTTAGAGGAGTCCAAACCATGGGGGGAGTACTCATGATGTGCTTTGGTAGTTTTATTTGAGTCAGTTCTTCTGCTAAGTCTAGTTGTTCTGACTCTTCTTGCATCAGGGGTCTCTCTTCTACTTATTGTTCACTGTGTGCCTATGATTTCCTTTGTGCTTGAGATTCTACTGGCACCTGTATGAAAGAATCTTTGTCAAGCCTCCTCTCTAGATCAATTAATGCATTTTTAACAACAAATTCAATGCTATATTTGTCCACTAGAGTATTCTCTACCCATTCCAATTGATTTGCATATTTCTCTATCTTAGGGATTCAGTAGTGAATGTAGGGAGCCAACTTGTTTTTCTTTCTTCTATTGTAGATAAAATCAAAGGGGTCATATCTACATATGAAGTTTTATTTTAGTTTGAGCCATTGAAGGACTTCTTCTGCTTCTCTCCCGGCTTCTCTGCTATTATATACAAAGGGTCTTAGTTAATCTTTGATTCTGAGTTGGGTCTTCCTTTTGGCTTTAATAAAATGTACCTCATCTGATTTGATTATCTGCTTGTAGTACTCCATAGCAAATAACCTCATTGGGAGGTATCTGGGTAACTTGTATGGTGCTAACCCATAGCCATAGATCCTAATTTCAGTGTGATTTTGGTACAAGTACCAATCTCCATTTTGTTTTGTTTTGACAGCTACATGATCCTCCTGATATCTAAACTGATCCTTGGAGGAGGAGTTCCTAACAGCATGGTCACTACAGGATGTACAAAAAGATCTATGAAGTCTGTGTATGGATATGGTAACTCATATTTGTGGATCAAAGGAGTCTAGAAGAATACTGACCTAGGGTGGCCTCTCGTATCAAGCTTTTGAAGAGTAAATGGGAATTTATCAGCTTGATAATATAAAAAAAGGTGGTACAAAACTGAGGAATACTCTAATACTCTTTCATTGTTCATTCTTAACAATTGATCATGCATTTTATTTGCTATGAATTTGGCACAATCATACATGATGACAGGGGGGTATCTTGGAGTGAACATGGACATGAAGGATAGGATGATTTCATCAATATACTCACTAGTAGTATAGCCTAAGACACTAGATATCATTGACACAATGTCCTGGCCAAGTTTAGAAAATATGGTCCACATGTATGGGGGGGGATCATTTGGAATATGTTTCTCTTCCACAATAAAGGTATGGAATATTTCAGTAAGTTTGGTAGGGATAATCTTGGGGAATTTGTCTAGCAGGTCTTTAATGGAAATAGGGGTCATATTTTGTCCTCGTTGCAACTCGAGCATTTCGTTGATTGATTCAGCAATAATGGTGAAAAGTACAGTATGGTCAGGGGACATCACTACTCTTTGGTTGGGAATGTATTTTGCATGGCAATAATGGACAATTTCTAGAAAGATCTGCACTCGAGGAAATTGATACTTGGGTAAATTAGACTCCCAAATACCTATTATATCTGCATGGTTTAGGTATTGGTCTCTGTACTAGCAGCATAATTTGAGTGGAGATTCATGGATAGAGGTGTCCTTGATTTTGAAGTCTTTGTTCTCCAATGGGAGATGGTCTAAATCCACATGGGGAGTTGAAACTAATCAGAAATCCATAGCAACTAGAGTGGCCATTCTTAGTTCTTGTGGATTTAAGAATGGGGAAAAGGATTTTTCAGCCAATTAAGGAAATTTGGTTTAAATACAAAGCAGTTTGGCGTCACGGTGCAGTTCTTTTACTTAATTTCTTAATAATTTATAAGTAATAAAGTAACATGTTCAGGAATGAGACAGGGTTTCTGGTGAATTTGGGTAAATACTTGGAATTTCTGGGAATTTTGGCTCTGAATGGGTCGACGGGAAATTGTGCACGGTTGCAGAAGGTCTACGTGAACTGGAAGGTGGACTGAGAGTTCAGTGGCTTCTACAGGTGGGTAGTTGGACATAGGTTGGTGGTTGGACGTTGTCAGTCACGTGCATGGAGGTTTGAGACATTTGTTTCCATGATAAAACAAACATAATGAGGTTTTCTGGTTTTATTAACAAAGTCAATGATTTGGCGGGCGTATGGGAAGAGTAGTACTTTTGGATTTTAGCAGGATGACGTGATGCTTTGTCGTTTAGCAGGAGGCGGCAAGTGGATTTGTTTGCACCGCTTTTGTGGGCTAGGTGGTTTTGGGGGAAGGCCACCCAATCCCACTCATCGGGTGCCACGTCGCATCGGGGCCCAAAGGAAAACAACCCATATCGGGCGGGTAAAGTTTGGGTGTTGAGGCTACCCGATATGTTTAATAACCATCGGATTAAGGGGAAGGCGGTCGCCTAGTGACCAGGGTGGGGAGTTTGTACGAAGGGAAATGGATGGGCCCGACGAAAGTTTGAGCATGGCGGGGTTTAAATAAATGATAGTTTAAGGTGGGTTTAGGGCATCGGGGGTGATTTTATTGGCAGAGGGTTTGATTATTGAATTAATCATTGATCGATTAATTAACTCTTTTTTTGGGTTTGGTTATTATAAAGTTTATATTTCAAACTTTCGGGGGCGGGGTATTAATAAAAAGGGTTTATTTAT
>APFE030672790.1:442709-487632 GCA_000404065.3 Pinus taeda | reverse complement strand
TATAATTAATTTTCTTATCATAAACAAATTATAACTTAGGCTAAATAGTTTTTTTTGGGTTTTTTGAGAAAAGGGGTCTCTTTCATGGGGGTGATCACTTTTCCTAAGACAACAAGGTTTTATCCTTTAGAAAAATGGGTTTATTAGGGGAAAATGGATGAATTGAAGGGGATGAATGTTTACGAGGGGATTTTTAGTACTTAGGACCTATAAGCCATTGGGCCAAGGGTCCGGTCCCTCCAAAAGTCAGAGAAATGCTATGAACCCCTTTGACTTAAGATTTTGGGTACTTAAGACTTTTCACTAGAAATTAGTTAGGTGAAAGTTGTAATGAGTGAGTGAAATTAATCAATTTGACTTTGTGAACTTGATACATGTCCAATTTTCATCCATGCTTAGAACTTTAATGATGAGGGTGAATAATATGCTTCTTCTAACAATCGTCACAATTCTGCAACCTTTCTTTCAACTTACCCACCTACTCATCCTACCATTTTTTCTTCTCTTTATTAGGGTGCACTTAAGCTGGCAAACCCTTATCAAAACATTTTTCTTTTATTTTACAATAGTAATCTAACTAAGTCTAACTTTATTACATCCAAGGGCTCAGATTAAACAGTTGAGCATCTTTTATTCACTCTACCTAATATACGTACCTGCCAAGATTACATTGTTTGGTCAAATTTTATTTTCTATCTATAAGCATGAAATAGCCAAGTTTAAACATTTTGGCTATCATGGATTGTGGTAAAGGTAACAAGTTACACACAATCATTTATTTTGCATCAAAAGTAACTAGGAGTGGCATTTTGACTTGCACACTTTCATGGTCTTTTCTTTCTTTGGGGTTCATATTTTCATCTTTTTTGACCTTTTTATTCTTTTTGTCATTTGATTTTTCTTTTAGGACATACCCTCTTTACATTTTTTAGTTTTTTCTGAATATGGAAAACATTTGCAAAAAGAAAAGGTGTGTACATATTACAGGTTTAACCTTAGCCATTCAAAAATTATGACTCCTATTGGTATAGGAACCTAACAATAGTAAAACAAATCTCCCTATTGTAGTGAGTTTTCGGAAACAAATACTGAACGTAGTATTATTGTTGCATGAACATACAATGGGATATTCTAGATTTACACAAATTGAAGTTTTCCTAGGATCCATTTGAGATCTACGATTCTAGATCTGTGTCTTACGCATAATTGGAGGTTTAATAAGTTATTGAAGGTAAATTTACTCATTTTTAGTTGAGAGTCTTCTGAAAATAGACAGATCGATATTGATATAGAAATCTTTCCTACTTAATGTTAACTGTATTAAAATAGAGGTCGTGATCACGAATTCCATGTCAATCTAGTTTGAATTGAGTGAAATAAAGTGTGTCAAAGAGAAGGGCATCACTGATCTAATGTTAAATGGATAACATCGTTGTTGTTAAATATCTACTTTTTAATTGTGGAGCTTTACTAGTTCACTTTCATTGTAGATATAATTACTATTGTATGCTGAAAATTGCTTCAATATGGGTTTATACATAAATTATAAGGATCTATACATGCTAGAGGTTGTTTATGAATTTGACCCTTGCCTTGATATGTTAAAAAACAAGCAAGCCCTTCATTAGTGTACCGACAACATTGGGGACCTTCAAATTGTCAACGCAAAGATACATTTACCAAAAATATTTGTAATTGTTTGATCTCCTCCTTAAATGGTGAATATTTATAGTTGAATGGCCAACTAAAATTTTAATGTTGTCGAAATTTGTTTTCAAGTGTTTTGCTTCTTGAAGATTATTCATATTGGAGATTGTCTATTGATATTTCCATGATTTGTTTTTCTCAGAGATCAATACATCTATGTCAAGTCCAGAAGTTTGCAATTTTAAGGAGAGCATTGTCAATTTGGTTCAATGATTGTTGTGTTAAGTAGGACTACGATCTAGTACCTCTGCTACTTTTAGTAAACCACCATAATTCCACTAGATCTCCTGCATCATATAATGTAAGAGGACTAGTGAGATTAATGCTACAAGTGAACCATTTTCCTGTTGGAACATAGAGGTGAGCCCACATAGAGAAAAAAATTATAAAAATCATGTGTGTTAAGAGTAAGCCCATCACCCACAGCTCCAAACTCTTTTATACTCACACTATGAGGCTCGGATGAGCATGCTTTGTTCAGGTTGCAGGATGTTGTACATTGTCCACTGACATCACTACAAATTAATGATTATATTTGAAAACTATATGATTCTACCCTGAAGCTTTATGAATAGAACATATAATTATGGCTAGATTATTACACAGAAGAGTTGAACGAAGGAATATCCAGTGCGGCTCGTTTGGTTTATTGGTATTAAAGGTGGTTTGTTGGCATAGAATGTAAATTGAAGTGCATTAAAAAGGTAAAAACCTCATCAAATTTTCATTTGATGGGCAAATGGGATTTAAAATTCCAGGCATGCTAATCCCTATCCAACTTTCCAATAAGACATTATTATTATTATTATCCAATGTTAAGGTCAAGACCAAGCCAAAAACCAAATTTGTGTATGAGGCCCCCTTTTTTATGGGACAAGGAAACCACCTCCATGTAGTGATTTCACTGCTAAGTCTATGAAGGCATACATACTCTATATTCTTCAAATCTATAGATAAAAAGTAGAGACTCTATATGAGAAAGACAAGATGTAGAGGAAAGGTTAATAGACTCAATTTTGTTTCCATGCATCACTTCCATTTGGAGCAAAATAAATTTCTATCCATCTATGATTACCGATTGTTATGACATGGACGTATTTGCATAGTCAACTTTCATGATTCTTTGTAACAAGGTGGCTTACACATTTATGTATAGTTTTATTAGCATAATTTGTGAACAGACATCAACGTTCCATTATTTTTTACCGTCCTCTGTTATATTGCACATGCATATACTTACAATCATAATAATTATAATTATAATTATTTGTATATAATAATTAATTATCACTATTATGTCGTTAAAGTGACATATAGTGTCACTAAGGTGGTATTATTTGCGTTCGTACCAATTCTTTTTTAAAACTTCACCATTTTCTATGTTAAACTCTAGTGTTTGGAATCCCTATGCGATTGAAGTATTGGTGCCTCTAGCTCCAGGGCTACATAACCTAAGGAAAGACTTCAACTGGCCAGCCATTTCTTAATTTTTATTTCATTGTTTGTTGGTCTCTACGTTAGAGGCATGGTTTTTTGTGAATCTCGTAAGGGGCTCCACCCAACTTATCATTGAGAAAAAAAGCCTTTGAAATAATAAACAACATCAAGAGATAAGTGGACAAGGCTTGTGACATTTTTGTCTCTTGTGCTGACATCACTGCTCTTGTAGCTAAAGAGTTGATTAGGGCAATAAGCCACAAATGTTCTCTTCTATTTCATATTTTTGTGTGCCATTTTAGGCTAATTTGATCAGTTTGTCTAAGATTCTCATTATGAATAGGTTGGAGGGACACAATATTGTGTACCCTTTCAATGTAGGGACAACCTAAAATTCACCACATAAAATGTGACCCCTTCCAACCACCTGACTCCCTCCTCTAAGGCAACCACCCTCATCAATGCTTTCAATGCTTTTTCCTCCAAGAAAATCAATGTCACAGACCTCATTGCTCTTTTAGTTATTGCGGTAGTTGCTAAATACTGGTCTGAATTTTTGAAAACCGATTATGTGATGATGCTTAACATTTGTGATGGGATAACACACAAACACACCATCGACATCAAGCATTTAACCTCCTTCACTGACCATGTTTACCTTTCATATTTGTCCATGTATATTCCCAACATTTTCTTTGCAAATCAAAATAACAACACGCTCTGCTATAATATCTTTCCAACAAGTAAATCTTGTCATCGAAAATGGAAAAGGAGAGTCATGTGGAGGAGTCACTTTCTTTGAACTCATATGGCAATGGATCCAACGATTCCCATGCACTAGATTTCAAATAAAGCATATCCACACATAACAGATCAACCTCTTCTCCTTCAAAATCAGAGAATTCCCAAACAAAAAATATATGATTATAAGTCGGACCTTCAACGTAGCATAATACCAGATGTTGATGTTTGCAACATCTAATGTGAGGGATTTCATCCCATTTACATTTTTTATTTTAAAAAATCAAACTTTAGTTAATACAATTCCCCAACATTCAACATAACATTACATGCCTCTTAAGTCTCTTTGAATTTTCTAGAGTTAATTAATGCAAGTACACTAATATGATTCCACCTCCAGGCTAGTGGATCGAATCCTATTACTTCATTTTGGTAGACAAGGGACTCCTTAGAACAAATAGCCATGGATTAGATGCATGAAGGGAATCAATCATGACAAGTCACAATGTTTGGAAACAATGATGGAGTGACATTCCTTGCAAGAAAGGGTGAAATTTAAAACATCTATGATGGGAAGAGAAGACAGGATTCTCTCAATCACCTCATCTGATATTTGTGAAATATAGGGTGACAATCCCTCAAAATTATCCATCAAAATTCATCAATAAACTCTAACATGCACTGGACGCCTTTGATTATATTGTGATATAAAGAATTTTTTGGGCGACAATATGGAGTCATCAAAACCATGAGACATGGAGTTTTTTCACAATCACTAGCATTAAAGATATATTTAGAGTGGTGGGTGGGTAGGAAAAAACTATGCATGGACACTCATTGATTCATATGGAGTTGTGAATTTCTATTTATGCCAAGTGGATGCCAAAGAAGGATAGGCATATATTCTACAATATGGTTCCCTTTGAATGCCGTCAAATAAAATTAAATGAAGTTGAATCCAATATAACAATGTGACACTTGACTTATGTGCAAATATTGTGCCATAAAAAAATCTTTCCTTTCTACAACACTATATGTACCTACTTAGAAGAAGAGGTTCTTTATGTTTTGCAACAGGACAACCTACCTACTTAAAACAAGATGGTCTATCAACCTGAAATAAAGTCGACTTGTTAGTTATTGAAAGTAACTAATATAAGTTTAGTATATTTTGAAAAATTACAATTTAGAAATAAATTATGACTTTACTTTAATCTACTTCAAAAAAAAATGTGTTAAATAATATTCATTTATATGTGCATTTATATCAATAATTTCATATATATATAATTATGAAAAGCATGATATTATGTATTAAAATATGAAAAAAATATTTTAATTAAATTACTTTAAGTTAGTTTTCATAATATTTTAATAAACACATAAACTAAAATAACTTTAATATCAAATATAATTTAAGATAAAATATATTTTAGATAAATTTCATTATATTATTTATAAATATAAATATCAATAATTACATTTTCTTTTAATTTCATAAATATATAATTATTTACAATATTTGAAACACTTAAACTTTCTCTTTTATATATTAACGTGTTTTTTAGTTCTATTTATAGTTTTGAGGTATGTAGTATTCAAATCATAATTATGTAAACTATAAAGCTTTAGAGTTTCCAAATAGTTCTATTTTAAATTTGAAATGGATTATTGATTGTTTAATATAACAAAAGCTATGTGGTGGCTATGTCACTGTTTTTGTATTTCCTACGTATAACTTACATGTAGAAAATACATCTATACAAAAAAGCAAAAGCAGTGACATTGCCACCACATACCTCTTGTTTATATATAATCATTTTAATGATATATTGTATATGTTATCTTTTGATTATATATGTTAGAGTTTAAATGTAATAGATTCAAAGTATTGAACCATATAGAATCAAAATTGAACTCCCACTCTTTTTGTCTACACTAAATTATAATGAATATAGAATAATTGCATTATTTTTTCGTCTCTGAGACACCAACATTTTTACACACACAAATATACATATATTAATAGGTAGTATATATGGGATGGTATCAATATATTATGTTATCATACTTTTTTTTTCAAGTTTTCTGTGATCCTCCAGGCTTGACCTATGGCTTCAGGAGCCATGACCCAGGGGAATCTAAATCGTCAAAGTCACTCAGGGATCACACCCAGCCTAGGCCACACCAGCCTTTAGCTGACTGGATTTTTAACATGTCTCCTCCTCCTAGCACAGGGTACAACCACCCCCCATGAGGTTTGATCCTGGGTTTCCCTGCTCACAAGACCCATCCTCAACCGGTTGTGCTAGTGGGACTTGACAATTATGTTATCATACTTAACTATATAAATAGTTATGCTTATTTTGGAATAAGGCTCAAAATTTTAGTGGAGAATATTCTATAGTATTATTAATAAGAGCCATAGAGTGAGAGTTGATATTTATCTTACAAGTAGTTATGTACTTCTATCATTTTAACTAAATTAATTAATTATTTATTAAAAAAATATGATATTAAAAAGTCATTATGTAAATGAGTTATAAGTTTTTGGGCATGTGGATTATAATAGCAATGATAATTAGCCCATGGTAATTTAACAAAACCTATTATAGATTAAGAATCTCCATGAAGTAGGAATATATATATATATATATATATAATATATATATATATATATATATATATTTCCTGGAAACAACTTAAAAATGGAACATAATTACATTTTGTAGAATGCTTGAAACCATTATAGATATGCAAGGAGTATTGTGAGAGCATATAGCAGTCTCTTAGGTCCAAAATTAAAATAATAGACAAGAAATGTTAATTGTTTTAATAATCATTATTTAATTTTTATAATTTGTTAACATTGGTGATAATGTATGATGAAGTAAGAAATTTTTCTTATCATTAATTTATCGGCCATTTAATTTGTATGTTTCCCTAATTATTAGGGGAATGGTAAAGATTCAACCTCCATGGAATATTCTAAACTATTGTTATTATTAGTCATAATCAAATGTTGAGATTTATTTCTATGTTAAGAATATTCATGGTAAAGTGGGGTGAATCTCCATGATTAAGACTCTTGTTACATCTTTTTTTAATGTGTATATATTTAATTCATATATTAATTCAGTTTAATAATAATAACGATGATGATGATGATGATATTATTGTTATCATGGATTGATGTCTATTGATTTTTACTAGCAATTTAATTGATATGGCTATGCTAGTTTTTAGGTAGATAGTAAGTATTTAACTTCCACAAAATATTCTAGTAATTGTCACAAATCAAAAGCTTGAGGTTTATATCAAAAGTAATTATACTCATTCCTAGTTTTTAATTAAACTCATTAATTAAAAAAAGGCAATTGAACATGAATTATGATTTTTTGGGCATGTAATATAAGTGATGGTATTGAATCATGGTATTATAACAAGGGATATTTACATGTTAAAAATCTACCTAGTTAAGAATCTTTTTACATGGTTTCTTAAATGTATATATAATTTAACTCATATATTAATTCTTTTTAAATATTAAATAATAATTTAAAATAAAATTTTAGTAAAATTAATTTCTATATCTTTTTAAAGTTTTACCATGTGAGATGTATTATGACGTAAGTCTTTCAATTAGCATAAATGTAGGTCATTTAATTCATATATCTATAACAATTTACAATCAATATTTCTATTCAAAAGATGTAAATCTATAACCATACTAGGTCTTGGAGTTTTTGGTTGAAATGTGGTGAACTTTGTTTTGACCATTTTTTTTTCTTTTAATTGGTTTTTGTGAACACCGTGAAAACCATGGGACAGTTGTATTGTGGAGAATTTACAATTGAAACTTGTGATTCGAAGAAATCTTTATCAAATTTTGGACAAATTAAACCTGAAAATATGTTGGAGAACCCCCCAAAACATAAAACACATAGACTATGGGTTTTTCTTATTTTATATCTTTTAACAAAGAAAACTAATTAATTATGTATTTAATCATATTAAGTTTGAATATTCATTCTGTATTTTCTAGCTTCTTTAAAAATAAATAAATTACTGTACAATGAATATCATGAGAATCGTGGAGTAAGTTCAAGCTAATCCAAAAGAAATTTATAGCTTACAACCCCAAGATGAAAGGAAATAATCCCCACACTATCATCATGATTGAAGCTATCCTTCCCCACATTGAAATCATTATTATGATTAGGAATCTCATGTATAAGAAGACACTATACAATATGGAAGCGAAGAGGTTCCCCAAAATTGCTTGTAATTTTAACCAAAACCATCACCTCTAGCTCAAGCGAGGTTGGCATAAGGATGCCCAAGCTTGGCTTGAATATTAGGGGGTAAAGGAGGACATCATCTTGGAGAACAAGGATAATATTAACACCTAAGTGATCACGTAGCTATTTTCCACTAGGATGATAAAAATACACCATCTAGTATGGGTTATACATATAAAACCCACTTTCACCTTAAGAAATAATTTAGATAACCACTTTTCCTAAATTATATTTTTTTTTATCCACTTGAAAATAACTGACAAATTCATTTAATTAATTTCATGTTATTTTCATATTTACCCATTTAGTGAAAATTAATTAAAAAGATTTTCACTCGTCCATATGAATAATTAATTAAATCATTATTTATTTGTGTCCTTGTTCATTTAACTTCTCTCCCTTGAAATAATTATTAAACCATTATTTACTAAGTATTTCTAATCATTTTGTATTGTATCACCGAGAAATAATTAAATAAATCATTATTTATTTATTATTCTTTAATTATTTAAATTCTCACACATGATATAATTAAAAAATCATAATTTAATCATTATCTCCAACTTACTTCGACTATATTTCCTTAAAGTAATTAAGAAATCATTTTTATTTGTTAACTTGTTTAACGATTTTTCTTGATTAACTCAATAAATCATTATTTTTTGAGGCAATCTAGTAAATAAATATTTTTTTTTTCGCATTTTAAGAATATTTTCCTCTCTTAAATATAATAAAATATTCCCAATGGCTAGATCTTGATTTAGTAAAAAAAATTGTTATTATTTCTCTAGATCCGGATCTATCCAAACATTTTATTATAAATAAGAGATGTTTTTCCTCACTCTCTACAAATGACCATTTCATCGTAGTTACTATCATCTTATGACTCCTGAGATCCTAGACTAGGTTCACATATCCTCTATCGATTCTGCTCATTGTAACCAGCAAGAGAGAGATCAAGTATCGAAGCATAGGGAAGAAAAGAATTCATGCCACGGAGGGAGATGCTTAGATCCAATTCTAGATTCTTCTCCATCAAGTGTAATAGTTTTATAGTAATAAAAATATTTTTTTTCCATTGAATATCTTTGTCTTATCAATTGTTATCTATTTTTTGGTATTTGCATATCATATTTTGCAGAGTTTCTAATAGTGTTTTTGCAGATCTGAAGTGTATTAACAAATTTTCCTTTAATTTCCATGGTTGTTAGGGTTATTCATCACCAATAGCTAAAGTGGATACTATTGGTACACCTTCTAGAAATTTCCATATTAACAAATGGTGACTCCACTGGGTCTTTAGTCATCAACAAATGGCTACTCCAGTGGTTTAAATATTCAGATCACTAGTGAGTTTGTCCTTTAATTTTCCTCTCTTTCTTTTTTATCTATATTTCTATATTTTTAGTGGTCTTTTGAAAAAATATGTGTTTTTGTGCTTTCATTTTTCTTGTTGCAAGTCATAGGTACCAACTGAGTAGGAGACGATAATTTCTATTGCAAATTTGTGAAGCAGGAATATCGGGAGCCTAACACACTTTTTTGGGCATTCTTTGCATAGGATGTGCATTTTTTAGGCCAAAAAGCATGATACTGTGCTGGAAACATGGTAGTTTATCTGTTGCCACTTTTTCAATCTTTCTACAAAATTTTCAGGGTTTTTGTTCCATTTTTCTATATCTGGGAGGGGGGGTCCTTTATTCCTGTTTAGTCCATTAGGCATGTATACTCTCATTTTTCTTCTCTTTAGGAGGAAAGGACAAAACCCATTGGGGTTTGAAGTATGTCTCCACCACTTAATAGAGGGTTTGTTGGGTTGGGTATTGTAGTGTTCAGAACATATATCCACTCTTTTCCAGCATAATAAACCTTTAATTTTAGTCCTTTCAAGCCTTAATAGCATCACTTTGAATTCCATTTGAGCATTGTGTTACATCAGTTCTCTAGGTTCCTTTTAGGTGTCCTTCTCTTTTCAGTCTATTTGATGTTCTTTTCCAGCATTTAGTCACTTTATTTTTTGATATTTGCGATGTAAATCAGTAGCATTGGTCTTAAATCCCAACCACACTTGGTACAATACCTCTTGGTATATTTTTTCTTTGGGTTAATTACTTTTTCATAATCCTTTTTTTGTCTTCATAGCCTCTTGGATGGGAAATAGTGTTGTCAGTCTATCTATTTTCTTGTTGTTCATTTTTCAAAATAGTTTAGAGATTCATGCTTTATTTTCTAGCAACATATGGAATTTCAAAAGATGCTTTAATTGACCCATTAAACACACTTTTTCACACACACTTGCACAACCTCAACAAACGAGCACGCGGTTAGCACCTCCAATCCAATAATTTTGAACACTCACCTTAATAACATAACAACACACATAGATCTAAGCTCACTTGGGCATTTGGGTGAAAGAATCTATTAGTTAAGGTAGGATTGGTGGGATAGGCTTCCATAAACACCCAAAGATCATTTACATTTAGACATAGAAGTTGTCCTTATAGGGAGCTTTAAAATTAGCCACCATCCCTTGGTAAAACATGGAGCATGATAGAAACCCAATTGAGAAGGGGTTTGGCTTAGGTCACTATGCGAGAAATTCTTCTTGAGGCTATCCAACTTATATGCATGAAATCTTGTGTTAGCAACTCACTACCCAGAAGTCCAAGATTCATGTGCCTCCATGGGACATAGGTAACATAGTGGTCATTCCTAGGAAAATCACCCTGTAGGGGTGGTTGTTGGTAGAAACCATACCTCTACCTTACCTTCCCCTCAAATGCTCTGCTTGTGGGGATGCGACGCTGCAAGTAATAAGTTGTTTGGAAGGCCATCATAAATATGTGTTGGTAGGCTAAATTGTCCTATTTTTAAACCTCTATCCTTCTCTAGACACATGACCTAAACCTTTGTTTTAACCTAAGAACCTAAACATTCCTATATTTTTCTCTAAAATCATGCACATTCCTGCACCCTCTTTATATTTTCATATTTAAATGTTTGTTATGGACTTAATTACTTATTTATAGATTTTATACCTTTAATTATCTTTGCAACTAATATTTGCCTTTCCTAAAGTACTTGATAAGAAAATGTATTAATCATTGTGATAGTATGGTCGAGTGCAGGTAGGATTCTTGCACTAGCTGGTAGATTCCTGTACCCCCGTGACAACTCATTGATAGGATTCCTGCACCAGCTATCAGATTCGTACACTCCCGTGACAGCTCACCAACTGACGCATATCTCTGGTAAAGGATCAGTTGACCTCGAGTTCGGCTCGAAGTGGGAGAGAAATTAGCAGATGAAGATAACGATCTTGGCCAGATATCTTAGATTAGAATTTTGTAAATAGTTGAAAGGCTTAGTTAAGCTACTGTTGTGCTTGATATGAAAAGGTCTACTCCTACTCCTTGATACAATATTTCTTGGCAACATATCCATCATTGGATCATCATTTTTATAAGGATTTTCATCATCATTAAGAGGAATGTTATCTACACTATGATCAGCTGTGCTTTTAAAATACTGACTTGGAGGATATTCTTCATCTTCCCATTCTTTAGTGCTACTATCATAGTCGTTAGAATTCAGACTGAATGGAAAATTTGACTCGATGTCTATTGGATATTCTTCCTCATGTGCATTGTCAGTGCTGCTTTCATAGTCCATAGAATTAGGACTACGTAAAAAATGTAACTGTTTACTTACTGAAAATGCTACATCCTATCCTTTGTCACCACTACCTTTATAGTCATTAGAATTAGGACTAAGTGCATCATCTTGTCCTTCATAACTGTTGCTCTCATAGTCCTTAGAATTAGGACTAAGAGAACACCATGACACTCCATTCTTTTGAAATTCATTAGCAGGCTCTTCATCACTGCTACTCTGATAGTCCTTAAAATTAGGACTAAGAGGACAACGTGACACTCCATTCTTTTGAGATTCATCATCATGCTCTTCATCACTGCTACTCTCATAGTCCTTAGAATTAGGACTAAGTGGACACCGTGACACTCCATTCTTTTGAAATTTGTCATCATTCTCTTTAGCACTGCTGGTCTCATAGTCCATTGGATTAGGACTAAAAGGACACTGTGACACTCCATTCTTTTGAAATTTTTCATCATGCTCTTCATCACTGCTACTCTCATAGTCCTTAGAATTAGGAGTAAGAGGACACCGTGACACTCCATGCTTTTGAAATTCAACCTCACGCTCTTCATCACTACTGCTCTCATAGTCCTTAGAATTATGACTAAGTGGACACCGCAACACTCCATTCTTTTGAGCTTCATCATCATGCTCTTCATCACTGCTGCTCTCATAGTCCTTAGAATTAGGACTAAGTGGACACCGTGACACTCCATTGTTTTGAAACTTGTCATCATGCTCTTCATCATTGCTGCTCTCATAGTCCTTAGAATTAGGACTAAGTGGACATCGTGACACTCCATTCTTTTGAAATTTGTCATCATGCTCTTCAACGTTGCTGCTTTCATAGTCCTTAGAATTAGGACTAAGTGGACACCGTGACACTCCATTCTCTTGAACTTCATCATCATGCTCTTCATCACTACTACTCTGATAGTCCTTAGAATTAGGACTAAGTGGACACCATGAAACTCCATTATTTTGGAATTCATCATCATGATCTTCATCAGTGCTGCTCTCATAATCCATAGGATGAGGACTAAGTGGACACCATGACACTCCATTCTTTTGAAATCCGTCATCACACTCTTCATCACTGCTGCTATCATAGTCCTTAGAATTAGGACTAAGTGGAATCCGTGACTCTTTATTTATTTGAAATTCTCCATCCCCTCCTTCATTAGTGTTGCTCTCATAGTCCTTAGGATTAGGACAAAGTGGAAGAAGTGACTTTCTATTCATAGTTCAAGAATTCCCGTTATATTCATCAATATGGATAGAGTTGTTACGCGATGAAGATTTTGATGTTGTACAAAGAGAAACTTCACTATCAAGAGAATCCATCCCTTTAAAATATAAGAGGTTGAATGATACAAATGCAAAGTCTCCTAAAGATATTATATATCTTAGAGAATGAAATTTTCCCTCCAAAAAGTTTCGCCAAAATATTTCCCTCCAAAAATTTTGTTAAATTTATTTCCCTTCATTATTTTATTCTACAATTTATTGAAAATTGTAAACTAATTTTTTTTATGAAATAAATATTTAAAGTTAAAATTGTAAACTACAAATTTTACCTAAATTATTTTAATAGTTAAAGTATATAATATTTACCAAACAATTGAATGTTTTTTTTAATTTTTATAATACATTCTAAAACAAATTAATCCCACATTCACCCTACCGTAAAACGATTCCATAATATTCACTTTATCATAGTTTCCTATATCGCAATAAAAAAATTAACATGTTAAATTTTTTTAATACAAATTAATCCCACATTAACCGTACAATAAAACAGCTCCATAATTTCACCTATATAATAAATTCCATTATCACTATTACTCACATCACATCAAGGTTTTTTGAGGTTTGCTGAAAGACTTGGGGAAAATTTGTGGAGCAGCTACATTACTACAAACAACATATTCAACGGAGAATTCTCGCAATTGAAAGGTTAGTTAATTTTTTTCCTTGCAAATTTTAATATTAAATAAGTTTAATGAAGTACATTTTTTTTAAATTAAAACTTTTTGCTGGCCAAATTTACCCACTACATCCGCTATGAGCATGGTGGGCCCGGTAAAGCTCACGATGGCCAAAAAGGCCCGGTAATGATCACGGTGTCCAAACGAGCCTGTAGATTAGGGGCGATAAGTATGGCTAGCCCGCCTGCCTGAAAGGTGGTAGGGCGATTCTCGGAATTGCCCTGCGACCCCGCGGGTAGGCGGGCCTCCGAGGTGGCGCGGGGGGAGACTGCCGCAGCCCCCCATGCACCACCCTAACAGCTCACCTGCCTGCGGGGTGGGAAGGCGATTCTAGGAATCGACTTGCCACCCGGCGGACGGGCGGGCTGTCGGGGTGGCGCGTGGGGGGCTGCGGCATCCTCCCCCCATGCCACCCTGGTGGCCTACCTACCTGGAGGGTGGCCAAGCGATTCAGAGAATCATCAGCCACCCCATGGGCGGGCCAGCTGCTGGGGTGGCGCCTGCAAGGGGGGGTGTGACAGCCCCCCCTAGTGCCACTCTAGTGGCTCGCCTACCCGTGGGGTGGCTAGGTGATTCTTAGAATCGTTCGGCCACCCCGTGAGCGAGCAGGCCGCCCAGGTGTTGTAGGGGGGTTGCGGCAGCTTCCCCCTGCGCCACTCGGGCAGCCCAACCACCCCGCGAGGGCGTGGGTCACCGAGGTAGTGCAAGGGGGCTGTGGCAGCCTCCCCTTGCGCCACCCCGGCAGTCCGCCCACCCGCGGGGTGGCCGAGCGATTCTCGGAATTGCCCTGCCACCCCGTTGGTGGCAGGGCTGCTGGAGTGGCGCGGGAGGGGTTGTGTAGAGGTCAATAGTTGGGCTTCTATGCTGGGCTAGGGGGGTGGACCCAACAGTTGGCTCGGTTGCTCGACCAATTTTTATGGTGCGGTGACAGGCCGATGTATTTTAATTTTTTTTTTCTAAATTGTTATGATTTATAAAATTAATTATTATTTATCATTTTCATTGTTAATTTAAGATAATATGTTTTTCCATTTACTGATTTATGTGTTTCATTTTTTAGGAAAATGGCATCAAAGAATATTTCTATGAATCTTTCTGGACCAAAGACTCTTAGAGGTGGATCTTCAAAAAACATTGGTGAACAAACTCCACCTGAGTTAATGGCTCAAAATCTTTCAAGTGCCTCAAATGATAAGAAGATGATTTCATACTGGAAGAAATCAAAGGAAGTGAAACATCCATAAAGAATCTGGTATGTGAAAGAAAGAGAAAGCCAAAATGTGAATAAATATCTATATATTGATGTATTGAATGATAATGGAATTCATGACGTGATGGGGAGAGTCATAGACATGTGTTCAGTACCAGATAGTGATGTTGCTTACATACTTACAAAACCATCCAAGTCACATGAAAGGATTAAATACCAGTTATCATATTCATTGTATGATAGGAGAGAGGTATCTACAAAGTTGTGTAAATAAATCATAAATGAGATGGAACAGAATATCGTAAGTATTGTTATTTTTATTTGTGTTTTTCGTTCTTGTAATTGTCTCACTATATTTTTTTAACTTTGTTTTTATTGACATATGATATTTTTTTTGGTAGAATTTTGTTGAAAATTGTTCAATTAGGTTAGGAGGCATTCATTTCATAGAGCATGATATTATGGAAGTTGTCAACAGTTTCTACTCAGTGTCAGAATATGATATGGCAAACAAGAAAAATGTAGTAATTGATGATGCTACAAATCTACATCCAAGGGACCAGAAAAAAAGCTCTCTAGTGGATAAATCTAGCAAGGGTAGACAATTTACTTTTGAAGACGATGAAGTTGAAACTGACAATGAAGAATATGTTGTCATTACTGAAGATGACATTGGAACTGAGAAGAGTCGTAAAATACCAAAATTAACAATGCCCAAGAATAAATCTGTTACAGTTAATGATGAGAATGTTATGAAGAAGAAATGTAAAGTTGAAGATTTTGAAGTAGTCATTATGAACAGTCAAGAACCTAGTGACACTTCAAAAGAGAGTAGAGAAATCATTACACCAGGAGCTGATTTAGAGGATGGCATTATCAAAATAAAACAAAATGCCATTCGACAGAATTTGACAAAGAGAAACTTAATTAAGGGTGGTCGTACATTTCAGCTTAATGTCACACAAATCTATAAGGCAAGTGAAGGACAATGTCAATATCAAGTCAGAAAGCCACATCATCTGCATGTTCACAACTTGAAGACATTGATGAGGTACAACCCATATGCTCGTGTGGTTAGTATGTGCTTCTTGTTGATCCAGTTCAAGTTCCCAACAAAGAAGCATTTGATAAGTCAAAATGTATTGAATAGAATTATTATGTGCTGGGGGGAACCATTATGTAGAAGCTCAAAGACAATTGATGGAGGAATATCCTAATAACCCACGTTTTGAAAAAATATAATGTATCATTTATGCTGGTTTATTAGATACATAAGAAAAGTTAGTGGCATGGGATCATAATTCAGATAATGAATATAGGATGTCTATGAATTTCATCTAAAAGGTTAGATTTATTCATACTGAATCTGAATAAAAATGTGGTGGAGATAGGATAAATGTTACTGTATATTTTCGAAAGGAATGTTGTATGGAAATAGGCTATCCAATTGAAGAGAAAATGAATTCAAAAAGTGGCAAAGGCGAAAAAATTAGTGATTTATTCAGAGGTGTTGATAACATTTTCCAGTTGGCATTTAGAACTGGAGAGATATGGGAGTTGATTAATGAGATTTTTAGCATGTGGGAAAACATTGGCATTAAAAACTAGAAGGTCAAAATGTCTAAACCATTGATATGTAGCAACAGTAAATTAGGTCCTGAAATGAAGCAGCTTCCAGAAGATATGATTATCACACCTTCGAGAGCATTGCAAGGAGTGAAGGATGAAAAACTTTTCAAAGCAATATTATCTCGTGTGAGGTCAGGGGAATTATCATTGGAGGAAATGTCTGAGGAATTTCAAAAGTAAGTTTGTTGAATTAATTTTTTTTTTTCTAGATTATAATTTTCTTTTAAATATAACATATTGTTCTTGGTAGTATTTGTTATACATATCATTATATTAACTTTTCTTACTTTATCTATGCAGTCACAAAGTTTACATGAAAATTCAAGAACAAGTGGTTAAATCGTTGAATGAAGATAGTTGGGATGATGTTGTACGCAACTATCTAGATTCAAGTTATACATCAACATTAAAAAAAAATTATCTTGCATTTAAAAAGGTGTGTTGATTTATACATTCATTTTTATTCATCTGTGTACTATTGTTAACTTTTAACTTACACATATATTTATTTATTTTATAAAATATGAAGGATGATAATGGAGCACCAGATAGTTTTAGAACTTTTATTGAAAAAATAAAGATGGAAAGACTGAAGGAGCAATGTATTAAGAATGTTGAACTTGATCCAACTCTTACTCATTTCATTTGGAATGGTCTAGACACTATTCAATATCAAGTAATACAAGGCGACTATGAAGACATTGCTAAACTCATACCTAAAAGGGATTATGCCCTAGTTATTGCAGATATTCCCCATGGTTTCAATATTCCAAACATTGACTATGATAGTGACTTGTATGCTTATCAAGCCCTTACTAAAGTGGTTGTGCGATTTCTAGAAGTCACATCATCACCATTATGGATATTTGTGACATTTCATTCAGACACACAATTGACAATGTTATTGTCAAGCTTCAAGGGGGAAAAAAATTCAAGGATGCAGCTTACATGGTAAGACGTTTAAAATGTATATTTGATTAATGTTGAAAAATTCATCTATGTACAAGTTAATTGAAATTTTACCATTTCATGTTACAGGAAAAATTCAAATATTCTTAACCGTGAAGATCAACTATTTATAAATGATTGTGAGTTCATCCATATTGATAGTTGGGCAAAAGATGATAGCTATATGTCTATGATTTTTAATCGGGAAGATGGAAAGAGTCATAGCCAAATACTGACTTATGATGCTGTTGTGAGAAAACTAACATATGAAAACAAAGAAGCAAAAGGAGAGATAGTGAACATTTATCAAAAACCACATTTGTTGAATTAACTATCTTATAGACATATGTTCAAATGAAGGAGATTGGGTTCTAAATTTATTTTCTGGCTCAGGTAAGTTTTATTATATGGAATTGAATTTCAATATGTTATTTCTGAATTAATATATCATTGTACTAATTTACTTCATTGTTTCTTTTGTGCTTGATAATTAGGTACAACACTAGCATGTTTCCTTCAAAAAGGAAGAAATTGCATCGCAATTGAAAAAGATCTAATACAGTGCAATTTCATTCAGCAAAGAATTAATGCTCTTCAATTTCTTCCAAATGCAATGCAAGAAATTGGGTTGAAGAAAGGGGACTTTAGTGAATCACGTGTGGCAAAAAAGGCAAAGGAACCCCAACCCCCATTACACGTAATAATTGGAAAGGCATACATTGGGATTACGTGACATTGTTGATTAAATTTAAGTAAAGCTTAGAAATCAAGCTCATTTTTTTAACTACTAATTAGTTATAGTTGCAATGTTTTGACTTTGCCATTTTATGAGAAGAATATACACTCAATTAAGGTTGTTATGCGTTCAATATTTGTATTATGTGATTTTCGCATTAATTTTTAAGTAATCATTATTTTTTGAAAGAAAAAAGTGATTATTATTATTTTTTTGACATGAAATTCATAAAAAAACTATTATTTAACCATTTTTAGTTAAAAATTTCCTATAAAAATTGTGATTTAGACATGTCATTTCTAGCAAAAAATTATAAAAACGTGTAGTTTTTTAGTTATATTTATGTTAAAAATGGTTATTTTTATGTCAATTGTTAATAAATATTGTTTTTTAGAGACAATTATTTCACGTGGATTGAAAAATTAATTAACGATGTATAAATATGTAGAATATCAAAAATTCAAAATATTGACCTTCTTCTATAAATATGCAAAACAATAAAAACCTTACTACAATATATATATTATATATATATATAATATATATATATATATATATTATAATATATATATATATATATATATATATGAGAAGACGACCACTTCAAAATATTAAATTACCAAAATAATTATTTACTTCATACATTAGAAAATTTGAAGTAAAAAAATAAAATAAATAAATAAATAAAATTTAAAAATGGATGTGTAGAATTACACTTTTAAAATCAGCATCAAAAATCACTACCATTTTAAAATGCAATGTAACATTAAAAAAATTTATATTGCCAAAAACTATGCTCTAAAAAAACATGTGTGTTCTGCATCAACCCCTTTTCAAAATCGGGTCACTTTTTTGTTATCTCTACAAAATGGGTAACAATATCAATTCCCGTTTCAAAGTTTACATTGCTTAAATTAATATAAAATGAAAAAGGTATAATAACTTTTGACATACATCTAAACCCTCTATCCTCACTATTACTAAAAATAATATGTAATATTCCATATGAATTAAATCAAGTTTTGAATAAAATTAAAAAAGAGATTACTTTTATATATAGAGATTTGAAATTTATATAATATAAATAATATTATTAAGAACCAACATAGATCGAATATGGTTTCTATAAGTCTCCATCATTAGTGAATTTAAAGAATTCAAAGAAGAAATATATTGAAGGAAAGGCAACTCAAGTCTCAATTTCATATAGTGCCATGTTGAAATCCATATATGTTCTTCTAGCTGTCCAACAAGCTTCGACCCTTAATGTTTCTTTGAATGATGATGCCTCTAGTGCTGATTTGTTTTTTCTTGGAACATGGATTGGTCTACAAATTTAATGTGTTTTGGCCACAACTGACTGATATCCACAAGAGGAATTTTGATACGTGGAAACCACTATTGATTATTGATATGAATATTTACCCTTTGGCTCAAGGTTTTCTTGTTGTGTTTTTTTTATAATATTAAGGTTAAGAAGAACATGTGTTGATCAGCGTGGAATTCATGCCCTAGTTTTGGTCAGTGTTGATCAGCGTGGAATTCATTAGAGCCTCCCATTGTTATATTCCATTGGAAATGCATTAGGAAAGTTTTATTGCCACAACCTAGAATCTGTTAGTTTTTATAAAAGAAATTATGGTCGAATATGTGTCGAGATGGATTTCAAGAATGGTTCTCCTACTGAGATTAATCTGACCCCTATAGACTATATGTGGGTTCATAAGATGGATTATGAAAATGTTTTGTTTTGATGTAGTGCATGATATGAACCATGGCATGTAATAAAAAACTTCCCAAAGCATATGTAGAACAATAGTTTGGAAAAATAATCGCAAGCCTAAATGGTGGCAAGGAGCTCAAAAAGCATACATTATATGGTATATAAATAAGAAGAGACTCGGTGTAATAAAGAACCAAAGGAAAAACAATAAGGATTTATTGATAAGGGAGATTCACTAAAGGAAACAAAAACTAGTGAATAAATTATATATGAGGATTCTATGGATTCAACGACAGCGAGAGTGGAAAATACCCTTGTAAAAGTCAAATCCCCTTGTGAATCCTCAAATAAAACATATGATCAAGAAACTTCATGGGTGGATGAAGAAAATAAGGAAGACAATAATGCTCACTCATTTAAGGGTAATACATCAAATACAATAGAAAATGCGGGTTCGATTCAAGTGGGGAAGAAGAGAACAATATTTCGCCAAGGAAAACCAAAAGCAAGTGAAAATTAAATCAAAAGTAGTGAAAAATGGAATGTAAATGTAAACAAAGCTTAGTATTTTTTTGGAATTTTTTAATCTTGAATGGGACTAAGCCTTTTGTGTGATGTGGCAATCACTTGAGGGTTTGGATTGAGCCTCCATGCTCAATCTCAAACCAAACATGAATATTGGTAATTTTCAAGAAATGTAATCATTATAGGACAGATCTGATGTTTCTTTTTTAATAAAACTCTCATACTTGTTTCTTGGAAAAAAAGAACTAGCATTGATCGATCTTAAGTAAGGATTTGTCAAGTGATGAGAGGAATCAAATTTCTCAAGGTGCAAACCTTTCCTAAAGTTTTTCACTCAAAAATAAGTTTACATCTTAACTGATTTGATCCTCTTGGGGCTTGATAGATCCAGATTTAAGATAGATCTATGTTGGTTATAAGAAAATAAACTAAATAAAGATTATCTTTGTAAATACTTAAAACATAAAATCTCTAAAAAAAAGATGAAGATAATGTTATCTCTCTATAACACTGAATAAAGAAATAATCAATCTAAAGAACCTCTCCCATTTTAATGTGCTTTTATTAATTGAAAACATAAATTTAATTGACATCTAGTGAAAAATTAATTATAATTTTGTTATATTGAAATTGTAGCATTTAGTATTTATTATAATTTATCAACAAGAAATGGTCTAATGAAATGGTTGAAGAGATGAGATAGCATGCATTTATATTTACAAATTTAAGAATAGTGTGATAGACCTATCATGCAATATACTCTTAATTTATTGATTTTCATATTTTAAGTTATTATCAAATTTATAGTCTCTATGATGATCATTAGTTCAAATCTTTTTTAAAAAATCTAAAAAATAAATTCAATCACCCACTAAATTTATTGGCCTCCCAATTAGATACAACTTAAGGCCCATCTAACCTTTCCTTCTACACTTGATACTATATTTTTCATCTCTAATATGTTATTAAGAAGGTTAGAGATGATTTTCATATCTTGTGTGCCTCATGCATGTATTGTGTAGGGCATTAAGAATATTTGATGTAGATAATGTGGAAATATAGCCAAGAGAAAAATATGGGACATGGTCCTTCCTGAAGGATGGCCAAAACTCAACTAGATTAAGGAAATTATCATTCCCGTATAGTTGTGATGTCATTAGAGAACCATATAATACTATATATGGTTTTTGGAGGGAATAAAGCCTCTCTTCAATCAGGCTACCCCTTAAATATTTTATTATAAATAAGCGGCTCAAGTAGACCATTAGGGATTCAATCTTTTGGAGATTAGATTGAGCAGTAGTAGTGAAGGATTTTCCCTAACATTTCAAGTCTTGTAATGTTTTATTCATGAGCACACTTCCTGATTAATGAGAAACACATTTTGGTTTCTCTACTGATCTTTTTTCTAGGACTTGAGTCTCCTTGGGATAGGGCCCAACCCAGGTGATGAATCCCCCTTTTTCTATTTTTACTTTATATGCCTGTTATATGTTTTTGCAATTTCATTTGTGGAAATATTATCTTTGTATTATTAGTGAATTTTCTTCTCTCCAAGTTTGTTATGCATCTTGCTTTATTTGATTTAGGAATAACTTATTTCTTGTAATAATACTCTTTTCATGCAGTAGTTCAACTCGTCCTTTCTATTATTAATATTATTTCCTACATGTCAATAAGTTATTTAGTTTATCAACCTACTCATGCATTCTTCTTTAAATTTAGATAATAGTTATTTGATGTAGTTAACAATGCTTTTTATGCATTTACCCTGCTTATATCACTATTGCTCTGCTTGTTGTCATATATTTCTAAAACCTATTAGTATGCAAGAATTATTGTCTTTCTGAGCTACATGAAACTCTAGATTCACCCTTTTGTTGCATGAACAAATCCAACATGGGACCCTAAATTTGGGGAATACTTCTTGACTCTCCTTTAACTCTCCTTCACCTTATCCTTTTCTTAAATTAGATGTAGAATGCACATTACTGCTCATGGTTCTGTCTCCTATAGAAAAATAGGGCCTCCTATAAGATCTGGAAATTTTCATCAAAGAATCCTCAAAAATTTCTTCCAAACCATGACCATCCTTCCTTAGTATGTTACAATGTACGTTAAACCTTGGGGATTGAATTTGGAAGTTGAAAGACCCCCCTAGAATTGTTTACTTGCTTGTTGTAGCAAGACTATTTCATTCTCTTGAAATTAGGGTTTAATGCTTGAATGCCCTCTTTCAGTTGCAAGTTTGTTTACAATGCACAAAAAAATATATAGAATTTTGTTCCAACTTTCTCGAATTGTTTTTCTTTACTTTCCTACAATTAGAATAAGTTTACTTGTTTTTCTTTCCTTTCTATAATTCCTGAGTATTTCCTATAACATAGATAGCATAATAGTCTCCATGTAACCTAGTCTCCCTTCAGTTTCTTTCACTTGAATTGGATCAAAAAAAGAAGAACACATTGCATGTTGCACTCATAGTACTAGCTCATTTTACATTTGTATGAACCCTAGGCTAAAAATTAAATTCGGCATCCCTTAGGAGTTGTAACATTATTGCTATAATATTGAGGGTCGTCACTTTTTGGTGTCATTGCTAATATTCCCTTACTGATTATGGCCCTCCCACTCTATCTATAAAGGATATATAAGAATTTTTAGGTGAGAAGAAATGATTTCTGAGGTTCTTTGAGAAGGAGAAGACCTTCATCACCCACTGATAACATGGCTGGAAATACGCAACCTGAAGCTTTTCCTAATAGGGAGGCAAATGAGAAAGCCAAAATGAAAAATATCAACTCAACTTCTCTCCCACATTTCCATGGATTGGATATTGAATACCATGACACTATCATGTTTGAAAATTTTGTAATTTTAAGGAAATATGATAATACCACAAATGAGAAAAAGCTCAAACGATTTCCTTCTACCCTCAAAGATGCATCCATTCACTAGTTTATAAGCTTGGAAGGAGGAAATATTACTTTATGGGGACAAATGTAGTAGTAATTCAACACAAAATTCATGTATTATTGCAAACAAAAAGACAAAATGGATGAAATATTCAGAACGACCAGAGAACTAGAGGAATCCCTAGAATATTTTGAGGGAAGATTCTATCAAAGTTACAAGAGGGCACATAACTACACTATTGATCTCAATTTATTAAAACTAGTCTTTCTCAAAGGAGTCAAACAAGAACTAATGGACACCCTCAACATATTGGCTAATGGATATATTTATTATCTCAACTATGAAGAAATCAAAACAATGTTCAAAAATAATTCTAGAGCTACTAGAAAAAAGAGGTAGAACAAGCAATGGTTCGGTAAGTTCCTCCTCCTCCACTTCAATCACTAAGAATGAAATATCATGCGTGATAGAAGAATTAAAAAATTGAGATCTTACACACCTTTTCTATGTAGATGGACACACTACACATTAATAAAAGCTAAGAGGAAGCAGAAAGGGCAATGTCTATATTCTACCCTAGATGTGTCAAGAGACATCCTAGGAATGTGTGCCCCTTGGATGTCATATAAATATATTATGTATGTGAGTAAAACCACTTAACTAAGCAATTTCCCTCTTTTCCAAGTTTGAAAATTCCATACCAAGGAGTAAAAGGAAGCATGGAGCAAATTTGTCAACCAAAAGAGGCCACAAAACCCCAAACAATATAAAAAAGGCATGAACTACCCCACCTCTTTCAATATAAGTTATATTACACAATTTCAACCTTGGAATCCACCTAGCACCTCACCTTGGTCTATTCCCACTCTGTGGTCCTATCCTCCCCAACATGTCATTCCTCCTTTTCAGTTGTACCAACATCAACCTCCTCAATGGGGCAATCCATCTTCAGGGTGGAGGCCTCTAGTAGCCCAACCACCTACTTAATGACTCCTCCTCCAAAGCCAAAATAACCCCAAAATAATCCTCCAAAACAACCACAAATATATGCTCAATCGAATCCAAACCCAAACAATAAGCAGGCCAAACTAGCCTTCAATGGAGATACATCCTATCAAATCTATGTTGTTGAAATCCAAACAAATAACCTTAATTCTAGGAAGGTACTTCCTAATTATCACCCACCTTCTCCAATAGAAAATCCTTCAAAAGAGAAGGGATATCCTACTCATCAAGCCAATAAACCTCCCTGTCCTAAAAGGTTGGTCCCTCCTAAAACACACACTCTAGAAGAAGTTGAACTTTTGGGAGAACTGAAAAAATATGTGTTAAGATCCACCTCTTGCAAGCCATAAAATATGTTCTTGTATAGAAAGTATTAATAAAAGAGAAATACCTTAGGAGTCTAGGAACAAGAAAAAGAGACACCCTTACTTTCAATGTAATAGGGAAACTCATTGATCTTATGCTTGCGAAAGTCATTATCCTAAAGTATTTAGATATTGGTAGCTCAGTAGTATATGTGCACATTAACAATATTGTAGTCCCTAACACCCTCATTGACTTATGGTTTGCAGCCGATGTCATGAACATGGAGATATGCTTAATCTTAATCTCCAATGATCCCTAAAGAAAACCACCATGGTGTTGCAACTTGTTGATAGATCCACAGTAGCAATAGAAGGAATCATTGAGGATGTCATTTCAATCAATTCCTGGGAATATCCTACATATTTCCTTGTTCTTCAGCTAAAAATCCAAGTTTAAGGACTATCCTCTTATCTGAGGAATAACTTAACTGGCCACTGTTGGTTCCTACAAAGTTGTAGGGTTGGAAATATGACAATCAGAAATGGGCAGCTTAAAAAAGAACTTGTATTATATCCTCCTGCACAATCCCTCATTCAGCATGATTTTCTTGTTTAGGTATGATACAAAGAAGAAGGATACCTTATCTTTCATTTTCCTACCCAATTTGTACATTGGAAACCATTATTGGAAGCAAGAAATTAGATGAAGATAACTTGATTGACAAATTTCAACAAACTAAATATCCTACTGCCATGAGTATTGATTGCCTAAAAGAAGAATCCACATGGAAGCCTAGATGCTCTCGGGGCGGTTCATGGGAATATTTAATCACTCTAGGTTTTAATCAAAGAAATGTGAAAATCATAGAAATCAACACTTCCAAAACTATGGAAATCAACTCTTTTCTTTCAGCTAGTCAGAAAGAAAATATGCTCACCGTTTTGAGGTAGAATAATGATGTATTTGTGTTGGATTACAAGTAAATGAAGGGAGTACACCCCTCTATAATAACTCATAATACATACAACAAAGAGGACTACAAATCTATTCACTAACCACAAAGGAGAATGAATCCCACACTAAAAGACATTGTGAAAGAAGAATTGCAAAAATTATTAGATGCAAGTTTTTTCTATCCAATTTTAGATAGTGCTTGGGTATCCCTCCTTTTTATTTTCCCTAAGAAAAATGGAGGGTTTGCATTGATTATATATAACTCAATAAATCCACCAAAAATACCATTTTCCTTTACCTTTTATTGACCAAGTTTTGTATTTTCTTACAGGGAAAAAGTTATCTTCATTTCTAGATGGATTCAACTGGTATAATTAGATCCAAATCAATACTAAAGATCAAGATAATACCAGTTTCACCTACCCATGGGAACATTTTTCCTATAGGTTTATTCCATTCTTCCTGTCTAATACCCCTGCTATCTTCCAAAGGGATGTATTGCACATTTTCTTTTACCTTGTACATGACACAAAAGAGATTTATATGGATGATTTCACACCTTATTCCAATAAAATAGCCATCGTTAAAATGCTTATTGTTCCTCAAAAACAAAAATAATTTAAGATAGTTTTAGGATTTGCTAGGTACTATAGAAGATTCATTAACGATTTTAGCAAGATTGCTTCACGTTTTTTTCATCTACTAACAAAAGATTTAGAATTATGCTAGGCAGGTCTATGACAAAGGACATTTGAAGAGCTCATAGTTAAATTGACAACTACACCAATCCTTAGAGGCCCAAATTGGGCCTTTGTAACAACCCCAGGTTAACATTTCATCTAATAAAGTTAATAAAGGAAAAATAACGGCAATGTCATGGAACACATATTCCAAGCTGAATGTTGGGAAAAATATCCTAGTGGGCATCACTTGTTGTTTGTTATGGATAATGGGAAATTGGCAAAGGCTTTGAAAAGGAGAAAATAAATTAATGGTATTTTATTTATGAAAATAAAGGAAAATAGGAGAAAAGGGAGGTGAAAGGTTACAGGTTGCATGTGAAGAGGAAATTGAAGGAAAATAGAGAAAAAATGAAGAAACTAGAGGCATCAATAATAAAAAGACATGATAGCATCAGTTTGGGACCTTTTGTGAGTTTTGTTTTGGAATTAGGCTCAAACAAGAGAAGAGTGTCAAGAGGATAAGGAAAGCAATCAATTAAAGGAAGGACAAGGAAATCAAAGGAAATCAAGGATCAATCAAGGAAAGGTTGGATCAAGTGACTTCAACAGGAATACTTGTCGCTAACATGTTGCATGTATGATTTCCTAGCTAGTTTTTGCATGCATAGTGTATGCATGTGTGTATTTGTTTCATTTGATATCATTGGCATGGGTTTGTTCGGGTTTCGACAATGGTTTTAGCCTTGCCTTTTCATTTCCAGAGAGAAATAGTGTGATGGGATTCATTCTTGGTTGAGCTTTGGATTTTCAGAAGGTTTTGGATCCAGGTGAGGTGGCCTCATGAAAATCCAAAGGGTTGGGGGTGGAGATGGTTTTCTCTAGGAAGCTCTCAACAGGTGTGTGGAGACAAGAAAATTCCTCAAGGGATGGTGAAGGAATTTTGAGGCATCCAATCTTGGCTTGGTTTGTGATCTCAGGACTAGTTTAGGTGAGATCTTAGTAGTGTGAGGGTGGAGGTGGTTTAACTTCTATATTCCCTTGATTGTTTATGGATTGGTTTATCCCATGACATCCCTCATTCATGATCGGAATATGGAATGTGGGTGATTAGTTCAAAGAAATACTAAATATATGGTTGGGTGGTATATGGAAGTCCCTGAATTGGTTGGCTTTGGAATATGTCAATAATAGCTAAATTCCTCTTATATTTCATGATTAAATGTACTTGCTATTATGTGGCTTTAATGGTTGTTCTATCACTGTTATTTATCTGGTTATATGTTGGTTATAACCATTAGTCTATGACAAATTCAAGTCATGGATCTTATCATAATTGATTGATAAATGAATGTTTAATGAGTGCATGAACTAATTAATATTATTACACCTATTATGAGAGGGGATTATTCCTTCTTGGTAAAACTCACACAATTTTCAGATGCCTAGGTTAATATATGCATTCATGACGTATAGATCTCATGTTCTCAATGTGCTTGACGAAATGATTGTCATGGTTAGACTGGGCTAGGTCAAATCCTTGATAAATTTTTGTGTTAGATGCTTTGAATATATGTTATTTATCATTTCTAGGGGTTTCATTAAGTTATGGACACAAGTATGGATCCTAGCCCTGAAAATGTGGCTCGGATATTGAGTTCATTAGCACAGAACGGAGTGAAAAAGACTCCAGTCACTGGGAGGCAGACTTATGGGAGCAACTCAAGGATTACAATCACTTGGAGGCCATGTTATGGGATAAACAGGGGGTGTATTTCATTGAAAATAAATTTAACTTAGGGGTTGGGCACCTGGAGTGGTTGGTTAGCTCTTAGTGGTTTGGTAGCACCTGAGAGAAGTGGTAACGTCTTCTTTTGTCGACTCCATTTCCTTAAGGTCATTTAGTAGGTTGAGTTATGTCATAGTAACCCTCAACTCATGTTTACCCGAGAAGGCTAGTGAAGTTGGGTAGATATGGGAGGGGCGATTGCAGAGTGGTATCAAAGCATGGTTCAAATACTTGGATTTGATGGGCTAGATGCATGTCGTTATGCATGCATTGTCATGGTTATGGTTGTCATGCATGAGGTCATTGTATGCAGTTGGTATTTTCATGAATAATGTTGGCATATTGATGTGATTATGGTTATACATGTCTTGTGCTAATGTGGAATGATTTTGAAGATGAGATAAGTCTCCCCTTAATGTCATATGATTTTAGTTATGGTATCTATTTAGTTCATCTAACATGGTAAGCCTGAAGGAATAAGAGACTTAAATATGAGGATAAAAATGGTAGACTACAGTTCACGTGACGTTCCCTACATATCAGTTGGGAAGCAAGGAAGTGAATATTCTCCTCGTATAGTAGATACATTGAGGAGTTTGAGGGAAAATATTAGAAGTTGTAAGGTAGACAATGACAGGTTGGTTGAGGCTCATGAAAGACTTGTACAAGCTCAGGAAAAGTAGGTAGAGGTCAATGCAGCCATCCTTCATAGTTTTTCAGACTTGTAGAGATAGGAACAATTTAGAATTAGTTAATAACAAGAACAGAAGACTAATAGAGCTTATGGTAGTAGGTCTCAGTCAAGATATAGGTTAGATAGAAGGGACATATTCAGAGGTGGCATATCATTGGATACACCTAACAAGAGGACTGGTATTTATGGGTATCACTTTGGTTCATCATCCATAAGACATCATCACAGTTATCACCGACACCATCCCTATAGGAGGAGTGATTACTTGCCTAAGGAGTTCAAGAAAGTCAAGCTGCATAAATTTGATGTAGAGATGAAGAAGTTAGAAGATGCAGAGGCATGATTGGTTGGGATGAAGAAATTATTCAGATTGGATAACTATTAGGAGAACATGAAATCCAAAATAGAAACCTTCAGTCTGAAAAGTAAAGCATATATCTAGTGGGAATATGTGAATAATTTCAAGGAAATTTGGGAAGAAGATTTGATGTGGGATGAGTTTGGCAGTCTCTTAGAGAATAAGTACCTATGTAAGAGGTATTATGATAACAAATCTAAGGAGTTATATGAGCTGTAGATGGGTTCCATGATAAATGATGAGTAGGTTCCTGGAGCTATTGAGTTATGTGCTTTACATCGAGAATGAGGAAGAAAAGATTCAAAGGTTCATTAGGAAGTTGTGAACAAAATATAGAGATCAGATTTAGTTTAATGAGCCACTTTTGCCGGAGGAAGCCATCAAGAAACTAAATAATTGTTATGAGTTGTCAAATCATAAAGCAGAGCCTAAGCATGATTTGAAGGGGAATGAGAAAGTTAAAGGGAAGTGGCCACTGAAGTGGGGAAGACCTCAGGATGCAGGTGAGAAAGAGAATGTGGTTCCTTATAAGAAGTTTAATGTAGTTGAGAAGGGACATGGGTCACAGCCTAGAGAGAAACAAAATAGAGGTGATGGTAAGGGACAGTTGCATTGTTGGATAGGTGGAAAAGATCAGCGAGAGAAGAATTTTCCATTATGCTAGGGTGGTAGGCCTCTGATCTACAGTTCTTGGGAGGTGTGAATGGTTGGGGATGTGGGCCATAACATTCCTCATATTTATGCAGTTGTGGACAACAAGCAGGTAGATCACCAGGCATCCTTTATTGAGATGGAGGGTAAACTTTCTGGTCAATTTAACTCTATTTTTATTGACCCTATATCTAAACATAGTTATGTTAATCCTGACCTCGTGGATAGGTGTGGTTTGAGAAAAGAAGTGCATGCAGAGTCTGTTGGTGTGGTTGGATACAATTAATAAGAAGGGAGTTCATAATTAGGTAAGAGCTTGTGCATTTGAGCTTAATGGTATGCCTACATCAACACATCTAAATGTGCTTCCATTGGGGTCATATAATATGCTTTTGGTTATGGATTGGATAATATACCTCCATAGGACCAAAGTAGATTGATATGAAAAGGCTATTGAGTGCCTAGATGATAATGGGGAAAAGAGAATCTTGCAGGGAAAGAAGAATCCTACATCTTTGAGGATGGTCATAGCTATGTAGGCTAAGCACAGTCGCAGGACGGGGTGTGTACTATTTGTAGTCCATATTTCTAGTGACAAGGGTAAGGATATTGAGGATGCATAAATATTCAAGAGGTAACCTGTATTTCTGCATTTTTAGGATGTGTTTCCAACAAAGATTTCAGAGTTTCCTCCTCACCAGGAAGTGGATTTTTCTATTGAGTTGGTACGATGGGCACCACCAGCATCAAAGTCACCTTATAGGATGGGCACTCCAATGCTAGTGGAATTGAAGTTTCACTTGAAGAAAATTCTTGAAAAGGGATACATTAGGCCAAGTGTGTCACCTTGGGGTGCACCAATGTTGTTTGTGAAGAAGAAGGATGGTACTCTTAGGTTACGTATTGATTACATGCATCTCAACAATGTAATCATCAAGAACTCATATCCATTAGCAAAGATATATGACTTGTTTGACTAGTTTAAGGGAGTAGCAGTGTTATCAAATATTGATTTGAGATTAGGATATCATTAGGTACGCATCAAAGAAAAGGACATCTACAAGAATTCTTTCCAGACCAGGTATGGGAATTATGAGTTTATTGTGGTTCGTTTTGGTTTGACTAAATCTCCAGCTACTTTTATGTGCTTGATGAATAGTGTATTGCATCCTTATTTGTACAAGTTTGAGATTGTATTGATTGATGATATATTGATATATTCTAAGAATGAGGACGAGAATTCCGAACACTTAGCAGCAGTATTGAGATTTCGAAGAGAACATCAGTTGTATGACAATCTTACAAAACAAAGTTTCTTTCAGGCATAGGTACATTACTTGGAACATGTCGTTTCCAATGAAGGCATAGCAATGGGCCCGGAAAATATAAGGGCTATCATGGAGTGGGCACTGCCTAGGAATGTGGATGTGGTCAGATCATTCATGGGGCTAGTAGGTTACTATAGGAGGTTCATCATGAACTTCTCATAGATCACATATCCTATTACATCATTGTAGAGGAAAGGAAATACATTTGAATGAAAAGAAGAATGTGCAACAAGTTTTAAGCAGTTGAAGTAGTTGTTGACAAATGCTCAAGTGTTAAAGAATTTGTGGTGTGCACAAATTCTTACAAGACAGGACTTGGTGGAGTCTTGATGCAGGAGGGACATGTAGTTTGTTGTTATTCAAGGAAATTAAATGAGCAGGAGAAGAATTATGTGACTCGTGACCTTGAGTTAGCAGTGATCATTCATGCATTAAAGATGTAGCGATCATTCATGCATTAAAGATGTGGAGGCATTATCTTCTTGGTGGGAGGTTTGTATTGATGAGTCATCATAGTGGATTGAGGTACCAATTTGACCAACCAAATCTAAATGCCAAAGAAATCTAGATTCTTGGCCACCCTTAATGAGTTTTACTTTGAGATCAGATACATTAAGGGAAAGGAGAACAAGGTTGCACATTCTTTCAATAGAAGAGTACAAGTAGATCATATAGAATCCATGAGTTCTTATGGGACATATTTATTGGGTCATATCTTACAAACAGGACAACAAGATTACATGTACCAACAAATTAAGCACAAATTACAGCAGGGTACAAGTGATCAAGATGTACACTATTGTCTCATAGCATATGGATTGGTCAGGTTTAGGGATAGGATCTATGTGTCAGATGACAGTGAGCTCAAGAAGATAATCTTGCGGGAGTTTGATGTTAAGAAATATTTGGGTCACCTAGGATATTAGAAGGCATTGACAATGGTGAAGAAGTTCTATACTAGATGAATCTAAAGAAGGAAGTGGTAGATTTTGTTGCTAAAATGTTTGGATTGTTAGCATGTGAAAGTTGAGTGTAGGCACCTAGCTAGTTTGTTACATCCTATTATGATTCCAAAATGGAAATGGGAGGTCATTTCCATGGATTTCATTATAGGTTTGATGAGGACATCGAAAAAACATGATTAGATCATGGTTGTGGTTGAAAAGTTGAGCAAGGCATCTCTTTTCATTCAAATGAAGACTACTTATTTAGCTAGTCAGTTAGCACATGTCTTCATTAGGGAGATAGCGAGGTTGCGTAGTGTTTTGAAGAAGATTGCATCAGACAGAGATGCTAAGTTCACTTCCATATTTTGGAAGGAGTCATTTGGAGGTTTGGGTATAGAGTTGTCCTTCAGTACAACTTATCATCCATAGACAGATGGAAAGATAGAGAGGATCAACAAGATCTTGAAGGATATGATGAGGACGTATGTCATGCATCAATATTGGAAGTGGGAAGATTATCTTCCACTAGTTGAGTTTTCTTACAACAATGGGTATCAACAGTCACTAAGGATGAGTCTATTTGAGGTGCTCTATAGGTAGAGTTATAATACTCCCATTAGTTGTATTGATCGAGTGAATAGGGTGTTGATAGGAATAGACATGTTGGCAAACATGGAACAGGAAATGCAGGTTATGAAGAATAATATAAAGGTAGCACAAGACACACAAAAGATTTATGCAGACCAACATAGGGAATTTAAGGAGTTTCAGGTTAGGGAGCATGTGTATTTGTGCATCAATCCCATGAAGAGTTCCTTGAGGATTGGGTCATCTGTGAAGTTGGCACCTTGGTATTGCGAGCCTTTCAAGATCCTTTAGATGATTGGACTAGTGACCTACAAACTTACATTACCTTTGACAATGAAATTCCATGATGTTTTCCATGTTTCATTACTTAAGAGATATGTAAAAGATGTTGATTATGTTATTAATTGGTTTGTATTTCTAGTGGATCTAGAAGGAGAATTCCAGCCATAACCTTAGTGCATATTACAGTGGAAACAACTCATGCTCTGGAACAAATAAATCAAGTTAAAGTGCAGTGGAAGCGCTTTGCACCCAAAGAAGCTACATAGGAGATGGTTGATCAGATGCGGGCTATGTATCCTTTATTATTTTCGAGTGGAGGAAAATCAGCTTCGGTATATGTACATATTAAAGTATTATTGATATTATAAGTACTACAATGAGTTGTGTTATAAAGCTCCAATAAGTGGTATGGTTTTCATGTTGTCATGTTTGTCATGATGGTTTTTATTTTGAGATGATTGTTCATTGTAAATACGGCAATGCACTGGGTTATAGAGCTCCACGGGCAGTATGTTTTGGTTTTTCAGTAGTTTTGTTGGTTGTAGGTGTCACTAAACAATGAAGATGGTCTTCCCCTAAGGGGGAGGGGGCTGTAACATCTTGAAGTTAAAATTTCATGTAATACAATTAATAAAGGAAAAATAAGACCAAGGTCATGGGACACATATTCCAAGCTAAATGTTGGGCAAAATATCCTTGTGGGAATCACTTGTTGTTTATAATGGCTAAGGGGAAATTGGAAAAGGAAATGGAAAAGGATTTGAAAAGGAAAAAAGGAATTATTGGTATTTTATTTATGAAAATAAAGGAAAATAGGAGAAAAGGGAGGTGTAAGGTCACACGTAGCATGTCAGGAGGAAATTTAAGGAAAATAGAGAAAAAATGAAGAAATTAGAGGCATCAATAATAAAAAGACATCAAAGAATCAATTTGGGGACATGTGTGAGATTTTTTTTTGAATTAGTCTCAAAGAGGAGAAGAACACCGAGAGGAGAAAGAAAGAAAGAAAATAAAGGAAGGATAAGGAAAGAAAAGGAAAGAAAGATCAAGCAAGGAAAGGTTGGATCAAGCGGCTTCAACAGGAATACTTGTAGGTAACAGGTTGCATGTATGATTTCCTAGCTAGTTTTGGGATGCATGGTATACGAATGTGTGTATTTGCTTCATTTTTTATCATTGGAATAGGTTTGGTTGTGTTTTGACAATGGTTTTATCCTTTCCTTTCCATTTCCAGATTGTCATGATGTGATGGGATTCATTCTTGGTTGAGCTTTGGATTTCCCTAAGGTTTTGGATCCAGGTGAGGTGATCTCAGGAAAATCCCATGGGTTAGGGTGGAGATAGTTTTCTCCGCAAAGCCATCAAATGTGGGTGGAGATAGGAGAATTCCTCAAGGGATGATGACAAAAATTTTAGGCATCTAAGCTCCATTCAGTTCTATGATCTCGAGACCGGTTTAGGTGAGATCACGGTAGTGTGAGGGTGGAGGTGATTTACCCTATGGATTCCTTGGCTCTTTATGGATTATTTTTATCCCATGAGATCCAACATTCATGCTTGGAATATGGAACGAGGGTGATTGGTTGAAAGAAAGATTTTGTTAAGCACAATCTACGGTCCAGTGGTACTTGGAAGTCCCTAACTTGGTTGGCTTTTGCATATGTTAATAAGAGCTAAGTTTCTCTTGTATTTCATGTGTAAATATACTTGTTATTATGTGGCTTTAATGGTTTTTTCTATCATTTTTATTTATCGGGTCATATGTTGGTTATAAGCATGACTCTATCACAAATTCAAGTTATGGTTCTTATCATGATTGATTGATAAATGACTAGTCAATGAATGCATGACCTAATAGATTTTATTGCATCTATTTTTAGAGGGAATTAGCCCTTCTTGGTAAACCTCAGATAAGTTTCAGATACCTATGTTCATATATGCATTCAAGACCTGTACATCTCATGTTCTCAATGTGTTTTACGGAATGAATGTTACAGTTAAATCAGGCTAGGTCAATTCCTTTATTAATTTTTATGTTAGAGGCTTTGCCTCTATGTTATTTATCACGTATTTGAGTTTCATTACGTTCTGGGTAGAGGTTTAGATCCTAGCCCTGAAAAAGTGGCTTAGATCTTGTGATTGCTAGTAGAAAACTGACTGAAAAAGACTTAGTCATTGGGAAGCACACTTGTGAGACTAACTAGAGGGTTACAGTCACTTGGAGGCCTTTTCATGGGAGTGACTAGGGGTCTATTTTATATAAAAGCAAGTTAAATTAGGGGTTGGGCACCTGGAGTGGTCGGTTAGCTCCTAGTGGTCTTGTAGCACTTGAGGGAAGTGAGTAAGGTCTTGTTTTGTTAGTTCCATTTTCTTAAGTTTATTTAGGAGGTTGATTCATGTCATAGTAACTCTTAGCTCATGCTTACCTGGGTATTTCATTGAAAGTGGGTAGACATGGGAGGGGTGGTTACAGCGTTTCCCTTCCACATCCACATAGATGCATCAGAAAAAGAAGTTGGAGAAACAATGGGGCAACCTGAAGGTAAATTTCCTTATGTCATTTATTTCATTTACAAGAAATTGTCTAAATCTTAGCTTAATTGCATGATTACTAAAAATATATTTTGGATGTTTTACATTCCTTGAAAAAATTTAGGCACTACATTACTGGATATCAGGGTTTTGTACATACTAACCATGAAGAAATTAAGTATTTAATGAATAAATCTGATGTGAATGATCGAATAATTAAATGGCTATTGTTGCTACACATATTTGATCTAACCATTATCAACAAACTAGGAAAAGAAAATGGTGTTATAGATTTTTTGTCAGGACTAACCTTGTTTGTAGAGGATGAAGATATGATGGATGACCTGTTGAAAATTGCAACAAGAAATGTTGAAAATAGCATCAAGAAAATCCTAATTTAATTTTATCCTTGAACTAAATTGGGAATAAAATTCTAATTCCACAACTCATGAAATTTTTTAATAGTTAACTAAGTTAATTTGACTTATTTGGTTGAGTTAACTCAAGTTCAAGGTCTAACTAGACTCATGTGGAGTGTCTCCTACAATTAGGAACACTAGTTGAGTTTATTTTCAGTTGTCATTATTTAATTCAGTCTAACTGAGTTAAAGTGAGTTAAACTAGTTCCAACTGATGGAGGAATTAGTGGGAGGGCTAGTAGCGGGAAGCTACCTGTAGTAGTGGGGTGTTGCCTGAAGTACAGTGGGGTATTCCCTGAAGTGCAATGTGGTGTTTCCTATAGTATAATGGGATGCTTCCTGAAGTGCAATGTGGTGTTGCCTGCAGTACAATGTGGTGTTTCCTGCAGTCGAGTGTGGTGTTGACTACAATGATAAGTCAGTAAACTAAAGATTCACTCATAATTAACTCAGGTATGTTAGATCAGAGAAATACCTAGTTGAGATTGGAGTTCAGGTACAATGTACTGTTAGTTGTAAATCATCTAAATTAAATTGATGGTGCATGCAATTAGAAAAAGGCTTATGGGGATTGCACAATTCATAATTTAGGAATTTCCTAATTAAATAGAGGCTAATTCCTTAAGGAACATTGCAAGGAAATAGGGACTTGGGCAAGTAGAAATTTGGCTAAGTATTGGCTTGATCTTATCTAGGAAGTAGTGAGATAGATAGAGATAGTGCAGAGGTTGCTCGAGCTTGGGAAAAACATTGTTATATTCTCATATTTTCTGATTAATGCAATATACAGATAGCAGGGGTTTTTAGCTGTGGGTTTCCTAAGGAAATTATTGTGTTATGTGTGAATGAATTCTTTCTCTTATATGCTTCATGATTTCTCAATCGATTAATTGTTTCCGCTGATGAGTAGGGTAGATTCAAGTCTTTTGTTTTAGCAAATTACATAAGCAGTTTGAATCTACAAGGAATTTATACATGACCAACTCCCTTATGAGCACCTTTTCTCCATATCGTCATTATCTCCATGGTTTGCTGACATGGAAATTTTTGGGGTACTGACCAATTTTCCACTCATTTGTCTTCAATGGAGAAAAACAAGATTGTCAGAAAGAGTGCTCCTTGTACTTGGATCGAGGGAAACCTCTTCAAGTTTGGGCTTAATCATATCCTAAGAAGATGTGTGAGGGACAATGAGGTGTATGGCATTCTCTCACCTTGTCATGATGGACCCTATGGGGGCCTTCTTACTACTAAGAGGGAAACCTAAAATGTTCTTCAGGAATGATACTTCTGGCCTACCCTTAATCTAAATGCTCAGGGATACACTGCATAATGTGATGAATGCCAAATGATGGGGAAACCTACTCAGAGGGATGAGATGCCTTTACAACCTAAAGTGACTTTTGAGCCAAGTGAAAAGTGGGGCATGGACTTCATTGGCCCTTTTGATCCTCCATTTGGAAAAAAGAGGGACATCTTTGTATGCACAGACTATTTGACCAATTGGGTTGAGGTGAAAGCAATAAAGGAAACAATAGAGAAAAAGGTAGCTACATTATTAAGGGAAAACATCTTGTACAAATTCATCTTCCCAAGAGAATTGGTGATAGGCCAAGCTTCCTACTTCACTTCTAATTAAATAGAGGGGATCATGAGGCAACATTGTGTCATACATAAGAAATCTACCCCATAACATCCTCAAGAAAATGGGCAAGTGGAATTTACTAATAGAGCACTAAAAAGCACTCTAACTATGGTAGTTAGGAGAAGTAGAAAAGATTGGCTAGAAAGGCTTGTTGACGTCACTTGGGCCTACAAAACTACTCAAAAGGCCACCACTAGCTTCACCCCCTTTGAGTTGGTATATGGAAAGAAGGTCCCATTATCTATTAAGTTTGATAACAATACAATAATAATGGTAGAACAACTTGAAATGGATCTCACAAAGGAAAAACATGAGAGATTGCAACTAATAAATGCACTTGGTGAGCTTAGGTCATAAGATCTAACACATGCTAAAGTGGTTCAAATACAAAGGAACATATGTCATGATAAACATATTAAGGCTGGAGCCTTCCAAGAGGGTGATTATGCCCTCTTGTATGACTCTAGCTTCAATTGTTTTCAAGGGAAAATCATGTATATATGATTGGGACTTTATATGGTAAAAAATTAATGATAATGGCTCAGTTTAGATTAGGATAACTAATGAAAATCATAACCCACTTCAATCAATGGTTGTAGGTTAAAGTTCTATAGGAAGTCCGTCTCAAAGGATGAGTTTAATGAGCCAATAGGTAGAGAGTTGAATATGATTGAAAACATTAGAGTTCCCAATCCATTTAGCCTTTGATCAACTAAAGAAAAAGATGAAAGTAATAGAAAAAGAGAAAAAATAAAAAAGAAGAGAAAGAGGAAAACCCTCAAGTGAAAACCTGCCTTGAGGCAATTGAGGTAGGGTCATTTGCTGAAAAAAATCCCCAAGGTAGCTTGTGAGCCTTAGAAAAAGAAAAAAAAAAAAAAAAAAAAAAAATATCCCTAAGTAAAAAAACTTCCTTGAGGCAGCTAAGGCAGACCTACTAAAGCTGAAAATCTCCATGAGGTAACTAGTGGGCCTCAAAAATAAATAAAAGATAATAATATTTATTTCTTTTACTCACTCTAATGAATGTGCAAGTATAACAGAAAATCAACAAGAAAGCATACATTTGAGTCTACAAATACAAGCACATTCACCTTCTAAAAGACCAGGAAGCCTCTCCACAACATTTCCATCCATCACCTAACGATTCATAAGCCTCCACCCATCATTCCCAAATCCTTCCCACTCATTTTTCCTCAGTAACATGAGATTCTATAGGAAGGCCATGTAGTGCTTCAAGATGCCACAAATTGAATAAAAGTGATACAGGTCTCAATGTTTCTTCACCTACCAATGAGAGGAATGTACCTAAGGTTTCCTAACATTCATACACTTCATCAACACTTGCTACATCCCATACCTCCCTTCACTCTCCCTCACTTTTCATTTACAATAGCTCAACATTATCATTTTCCCCTTCCAGTCACAAGTAATATACTCTCCATGACCACCACCAACTTCCCTTTGAATTATCAAGATTTTCTTAAGGCTCAGTCAAGTAAAATCATGAGTATGAGTAGATTTTGTGACTAATACACGAAACACGTAGTCTTATAGCACCCTTCAAAATCCCTATAGGCTCAAGTCGCCATCATTTTTGGAAAGAGCCATTATACGCCATAGAGTCAACATATTGAGAAAGAAAGAAAAATAAATGTTGAGAGTTATAGGATCCCCTATAGGTTGTGACAAGATTTCCTGTCCACTGACAATAACGAGAATACAAATAGTTTTATTGGCTTGACACTTGTGATGTGGAAGTTTTTTTGGGTCAAACTTGGAGTGTGCTAAGGGCACAATTTTATTGGCTCGACACCTATGACGTGGATGTAATATTGGCTTTCCCTTGGTGATGTGGATTATTCATTAGGCCTTGATGTGTCAAGTCATTCATGAATCAATTCAAATAAAATTAGCAACTCCACACTAGACGAGGTATGTTGTCGCACCATTGTTTGGCATATGGTTTGTCTCCCATCAGGTTAAGGGTTCAAACTAGATGGGTGGTTTATTGTTTGATTGGTTTTTTCTTTCCCATAAATATTGATTATGTCAAATGGTTAAGCTTATCAACAATATCTCTTTTGTAGAATGTTTGTGGAACCCTATCCATTTTGTATAACACACGCTACAAGGAATTGTTTTGTAGAACAATTAATGGTTTCTAATGTTTTGAGGGCCAAATTGAGTGCCAATTAATTTTGTAAAGGGGATATTGGTTAGATTTATTTTTAATTTGATGAATGAAAGTAGAAAATAATTGTTGAGAGCGAGTAAATCATGATTAATGAGTAGGTGAATAGGTTTTTGATACATGAATTAAAGGAAAATATATTTTATTATGATTTGAGCTTGTGGATCTAGTTTGAAATATTATGACAAGTGTTCCACATAAATTTGAAGGAGCTATATGCCTCCATTGAGGTTGGTGCCTTAATCAAGTTGTAGCCTACAGTAAGTCAAAGCTTGCATATTTTTTAGGTTAGTTTCTCAATTAGTTTGTAGCTTATTGCAAATGGGTTCTTGTACACATGGGGGTTAGTGCCTACAAATCTATATAAATAAGTATGAAGAATAAGTCAAAATAATTTATGGTTTTCTCCCACAAGGGTTTCTATGTAAATGCATGTATCTTGTTGTGTTGATGTGATGATGGCTTCTTGATGCCTAAAATTCATTGTGATGATGAAAATGGTTATGATACATGGTTAATTATTGATGGAACTTTTTGAAATGATAACTTTTTCACTGCACCAATTCACCCCCACCCTTCTCACTAGGATTTTCAGTCTATCAACCTAATCATCAGTTGGATGCACTCGAATAAGTCTCTAATAAATTCTATTCAAGGTGACTCATCGAGCTCAACAACCCATTCTATTCCTACTTCTCAATCAAGTGGAAAATCTAACCACTAAGGTCTAAAAGGGTTAGAATTTGAGAGAAATCTATGAAAAGATAGACATGCATTCAAATTTTATATTTCTTACCTATCAACCCACATAGTTTAACAAATCAATTATATAGTAAAATCAGATCAAAGCAATGGATGAAGAAAAGGATTTCATATAGAAGAGTGATACACGATATCTAATAGAATTTATGGAAGGTAAAGCCCTCATTGTTGTAAAATGGTTTTACAAATCCAAGTCTAATGAGAAAGGAGAACTTGAAAAGTGAAATCATAGATTGGTAACAAAATATTTCACACAAGGGCCTAGAGTTAACTATGATGATATCTTTGCACTAGCTGCAAAGTTACATTCGATTATAGTAGTTATAGTGAAAAAATATCAAAACAAGTGGAAATTGTATCAAATGGATGTAAACTCAACATTAGTAAATCATAATTTAGAACAAAAAGTCTATGTAGAGGAGCCATAAGGATATTTGATAAAAGGACATGAAGATAAATAATATAGATTGAAGAAATATCTCCACGGGCTTAAGCAAGCTCCCAAATAAATATTCATTCATATCTAGATAGTAATGGGTTCAACAGAAGTAGGAGTGAGCCCACATTATATAGAAAGGCGAATAATTGAAGTAAATTCTTGATTGTTTGTTTAGATTATGATGGTATGATCTTCATAAAAATTTGTTAGTAGAAAAGCCTAAATCGACTCTAAAACAAGCATTTGTAATGATTAATTAGGGGTTAATGAGATATTTCCTTTGTATTAAAGTCATCCATTGAGAACTAAAAAAATTTGTGTTTGAAAAATAAGTATGCCATATATTTGTTGAAGATATTGAGGACCCTTAACTATGAACCAACACCAACTCCAACTATAATAGGGACATAGTTCAATTAAGAGGATAAGAGATTCAATGTACATCTAATCATGTTCAAGGTAACCTCATGCATCTACCTTTATGCTAGACATTATGTATCTTCCCAATTTGATTTCTAGGTTCATGAATTCTCTAAGAGACTCACATTCAGAATCTCAGAAGAGAATTCTAAGATGTATTGTTGGAAAGAGAGGATATGCGATATTATATTCTAACACTAGAAATGATTCCTTTTGGTTGGATACACTAATAGTGATTTTTCTAGTATGGATGATAGGAAGAGTACTTCAACATATTTCTTGGACATCTTTTTTCAAGTGTGATTTAATGGTTATCCAAGTAGGAATCCATTGTGACAATCACATCAATAAAAGCTAAGCATGTAGTAGCATAATATCTTATTGTGAAGTAATTTGTTTTTATAGAGTATTGGGTGATCTTCATCAAGGATAAAAAGAGCCAACTCTACTATATTCTAGTGACAAATCAACAACAATTCTATCAAACAACCATTGTCTTTTATAAAAAAAAAAAAAAAAAAATAGGAATATGGATACGAAGTAATTAATTTCATTATATAGAATTGTAAAAAATGGTGAAAGATCTTTTGAAATTTTTTAATTAGAGATCAATTTTGTAACAAAAAGTTTTGAAAGTCATTGGCAAGATTTGTGCTTGAGTTTCGTAGACAAAATTTAGGTTTTGTAAATGTTGAAGAAATTAGTGGTTATATTAGAAGGGAGTTTTAGAATATTGTGGTATTATTATCATTAATCAATGTAGAATGTTCAAAATGATTGTTTTTTAAGTGTCTTAAGGTTGACTTTTTAGTTAAATCTATCTAGAAAAATTTATCATTTAAATTTTTCCATAAAACAATTATAAAATATTCTCCTAAATATATTTATATCTCATTTGTGATGAAAATCAAGCATGGAATTTTTGAATGGTAATAATAATTTAAGGTTTTCTTCTTAAGAGTGATGTAACATCTATAATAAAATCCCTTACCTCTTTCCATGATTTCATAAATAAAATAATTTTCCAATGAGGACGTGTGAATAAACACAAACTTTTTTTTATTCAATATAAAAGCCATGATTGAGTATGATAGTGTAAATGAAGTATTATAACTATGTCACTATGTCCAAGTCTAGTAGTCCTTAAATCAACCACCGTTGTGCACTTAGAATTTCGGGTTCTTGTCATTGTATTAGTAGCTATAATGTGTATTTTGCATTTGTTTTTCACTTTCATGATATATGTTTAGACATTAAGGTAGTTTAGAAAGAATATATTACATATTTACTTAATAATAATTATAGAGTTTTAAAATTATTTGGCTAACCATATTGTACGATCCATGCAACTTTTCTGGACAAAAAAATAGATAAAATTATGAGGACTAATAATTCATAATTATTATTAATTTCACTTTAAAAAGTATTAATCACACTAACATAAACTTTTCAAACACAACCTAATATAAAACCAAGAAAGGAATGGAAATAAAGCAATGGGATAACTCTCTAGTGTAAGAAATAGTTGAAATATCTGAGTATTTTATAGTACAAAGTTACTTTTACTATTACTCTTTGCTCCATCAATTTTTCGAGTAAATTTGTTTATAAATATTGTGAATACCAATATTAAAAATAAATTTATGTTATTGTAGAACTATATACAACGAGATAGAAAGACAGAGAATGTTGAACACTTGATATTTGATGAAATTCACATGTTGGGTAAATAACAAATTACAGATGCTTTTTATCAACACTAACCTGCAATGGATGCCACACACGCAAGAAGTGTTTTGGGAAGCTTTCTTTTGTATTAAAATCATCTGATGTCACATAATAAGGCCATGGTGTGCATAGGTGATTTGCATGAGAAAATATTTATTATCTTAGTCAGTATGCTTTGGATCAGTTGATTGTTATTTATGAATAGTTTAAAATCCACTTGCGGAGACTTAAAATTAATATCCTCATATTCAATTTGGATGGTTATTATTATATTCAATTTGGATGGTTATTATTATATTTTTTTATTAATTTATAATTATAAATTTTTAAGATATGTCTTATATAATTTTAATGAAAAAAAATTTATAATAAAACAATTAGAATAAATCTTCAAGTATTTTTTTAAACTATAAAATTTTTATAATTTAAGATGGAATTCCATAATTATATTTAACATTAATTACAAAAGCATTACCTTGAGTTGTGTAAGTGGTTTAGTGACCTTCAATTTTATTATAAATTTATTATCTATAATTTTGCACAGTTTTTGTATTACTATTGATGACTTGACTGGTGTAAGTTGTTTATGACATTCATTTATTTATAATTATATCTTATAATTTTGACACGAAGGGTTTTATTAATATTCATATTTTAATTTAGTAGAAATATTTTAACTTGTTTACTATTAAAAAAATTAATATATTAAACATGTTGTATTATCCATAATTGAAATAATATAACAATTCCATTTAGGTAAATATTGTTATATTGCTGACTAGGGGTTATTTCCCTTTAACCTTATTAATTAGCATAAATCACTAATTAAAATTAAATAATGTTTAATTAAAATTATAAATTAATTTTAATTATAATTGAAAAAATATTAATTAACATTTAATTGGACAAGACTAGTCATATGCTAACCATAATAACTGGCAAGTATTCGCTGCCATCATGCTTTTGGCATGAAGTAGCCAGTATTAACAACTTTCATGTTTTTGGCAACTTAGTTGATGCTGTTACTAACAGCCACGACTGTTGGAGGTATCCTGCCAGGCCCATCACCACAGATCTCATATTGATACTCATCCACATAAAAAAATGTCCCTTTGGATTAAAGATGTGCCAAGGTTTTACAGGGTCTTTAAGTCCTGATTTTTGAAGATTCGTATCTAAAACGTTCTGCTCGTTAGCAGTAACTTGTCTATTGTTAAATTTTGACATGCTATGCTGGTAGTTGGAGGGAATTGTTTAATGCTTTATGGTGTTAGGCTGTTAGCCACCCATTAATGGAAAAGAGAGAGCAATATGCAGATAGTGGATTCAACCTATTGCCCTATTTCCTATTTCCCTGTTTGCTGTGTACCAATGCCATTAAACATATGAATTCTTTAAGTTTATTTTGTACCAAAACATGCCAGCAAACTCCCATTATCATTAAAATTATAATGAAAAGATGTTTGCATTCAATATTCTTTATGTGCTTACATAATAATCAAGATAACGTGATGGCAACTATTCTCAATACCTTTGTATTGCATTGAATTCATGGACATATTAATATATTTGCTTATGGTAGGTTATATGGTAATAATTCTATAGGTAAAATGTTTTAATTTTTAATTAGGTATATATATTTTAGTTTATATAAATGAAATGACTAATTTTATGATATGATTAATTT
>APFE030672790.1:418708-440738 GCA_000404065.3 Pinus taeda | reverse complement strand
TTTTTTTCATAAAAATATAAAATGACTAAAATTCACTTACTAACAACATATTTCAAAATAATATAATGTATTAATAAGAAAAAATAATGTCCCCTCCATTACAAATATTTATAACTCTTTGGTATGCCCCTAAGTCAACCCACATTTTCATAACTAATTATGTTCCTTTCATATTATATAATATTTTCCTTTCAATTTTTTTTACCTACCTTTAATGGTTGGTTTGATTTTATGATATTAAATATTTTTCTTTCAAACATTTTTACCTATAGGTAGCTTGATTTCATGGGAAACTTTTGTATGAGTCGTACAAGGACTTGATATATCAAGTTGTCAAATAATGCAAGGTAAAGACTCACAAGCATTTGTAGATGCATTAGTTATTTAAGAATATAGACAACAAACAAACGACAATTGATATCATGTGTTGTGTAAATTTTTGTTATAAATTATTTTAATGCAAAATAGAAATTTCATTGTTTTAACTAAACACTTACTCAATCTTAGTTTTATGAATTCAACTATAAAAACCTCCCTACTTAAAAGCTTTAACAATTTTATTTGTTTTAATATTTTGAAGTTTTATTTTAATATTTTAAAGTAGAAACGTAAATTCAAAAGTTGAAGAAGATGTAAACTATTATAATATGGCTTACCAAATGGAAAGTTGCAAATCATATGTTCTAATAATTAAAAAAAAATTAAGATCTTTATGTATAGGCATGAGGAGAATTTTTATACTTCTTACTAAGCAACAACATGCACATTAGACTTATTTAAATATATTTTTAAGGCAAACATAAGATATAAGCTACCTCTATGTAAATTAATTTGTTGCCAAACATGTTTACTTTAATAGAAATAACACTTGACTTTCATAGATAACTTATTTCAAGAGATTTAAAAAAAAAAATTATAAGAGATACGGCACGGCATATATTTATTTGCAGAGATAATTATTTTAAACTACTAAAAATAAATAATTATAAATATATCATAGTGTGATTTCTTGAGCAAAGTTAATGCAAAATGATTATAAGAATGTTTTGAAAAATAATAGTGCATCTATAACACTAACTTTTTTATATAGTTGCTTCCTTTGGTCTATAACATATTTCTATATCATTTGGATTTATTCAATTGTTTATTGTTAATAGTCGAGTGTTTTAATCTATGGTTGCATAATCTTAAGTGTTCCTTTTACAACGAAAAAAATCTAACTATTTGTGACTCATATTTAATTTACTTATATATAATTAACACATATTTTATTAAAATTTATTATGTGAACATTTATTTACAATAATTATTAAAATCTTTATTTAATAATAAATAAAAAAAAAAAATTTTTCAACACTATTTATTAAAACCCTCAGAAAGACAAACTTGTCTTTTTACAATAATTCACAAAGTGGTTGTCCCACATAATAAAAACTTTTAAAATAAATATTAAATTAATAAATAATTTTTAAAATATATAAATTAATTCATTAAGTAACCCTTAATTGATGGAGACTTTTAATAAAAGAAATAATTTATTTTTAAATTAAAAATTTCATTATACATTAAAATTAATAATTTAATTTAACATTTTCTTATTTTGGTACAGGAAATTAAATTAAAAAAATATGGTGCATTTATATAATTAGCTCTTTTAAACATCATCTTTTATTATTATTATTTGAAAATAGTGAATAAGTGGGTTACTTTTCCAAATATGACAACCTACTTCCACGTAATCTTTTTTGATATTTTGCTTTTATTTGAAAGTGTGAATAAATGCTATCCCTTTCCAATAGGCTAACACAATTTGCACCGACAAACTGTATTATTAATTTTCAGATGCACTTCCTTCCACTGAGCTTTTCCTCACCCTTTACGTCCAATCGATGTGACTTGTGAGAGGGGGACAAGAGACGCAGGAACTAAAACGATAAAATGTTCTTTAAACCTACAGATACGTGTCGCCTAGAGCCAGACTCTGTAAGAGTAGGAGTAGGAGAAGATTATGAAAGTAAATTAAAATTATAAAAACCTTTGTATTTTGAAAAATGTTATTTTTATGCAGTAGTCTATAACGCGACTTTTTGAAAGCTTTTCCGGCGGATTTATTCGGTCAAAATCCGGCAGCAATTCATTGGAATCCCATGTTTGATAGCTAGTTTCTGCACAATCAATGGCTCCCAGTGGTTTTTCAGGGCGCTGAATCCAAATATGCAGTTAAAAAACCATTTTAATTGCGTAAATCAGAAGATTTAACTCATTTCTTCAGGCCGGATTCCGTCACCGGAATCTCCAAAAGGTCGCATTATAGACAACTCCATTTTTTATCATTCTATAATAAATAAATTATTATATTTATATGTCCAATAGAATTTTTAATAAAAATTAGGTAGTAGTTAGTGGTTGCAGTTTAGTTTAAAGTATAGTGTAATTAAAGTTAAAAATAGATTAAAATTTTAGAATGTATATTATATTATTTTTTAAATTGAATTAATATATTAATTAAATTTTGTAATTATATATTTGTATTGCAACATATAAATAATTATTAGTAGTTTACATTTGAATTTTTATAGTTTGTGGATATGGTTTTATGAAAATCTTATTATTACACTTGGGTATAGAAATCCTATCATAAATTTCTATTATATTTTGGTTTGGGAATATGAGAAATTTTATATTTATTGGTATTACAATACTTTTATTATTTTGAATATCAATCATTCATTAATAGTGTAAAATCTATCATATATGGTTAGGTTCACACAAAAACCTAAGTGATCTCTACTCCTTAAAAATATATAATGTAAAAATAAAAATATAATCTCTCACACTGCCATTAATAAAAAATTTTAATTACATATGTTATTTTAAATAATCATTTTAAATATATATATATATAAATTAAATAATATATTTTATTAGATTATATTTAGGTTTGAGTGATCCATAATGAATTAAGCAAAGGCCTTTTGGGTAGAAATCACATAAAAAAAATTTTTGGCCGATGCTTTTGGAACCAAAAAAACGAGATGAAGAGGAAGACCATGGAAAAGGCTTAAATAGAGAGCTTATATTAATATTTCAACAATAATAATTTAGTTATGATATTTAATTTATTAATATATTAAAAACAAATACTTTTAAAAAATATTAATAGGTAACTGATATATTAAATGCCAGTTTTTGAAAAATAATATTTAAATAATGATATTAATTTATTAAAAATATTAATATGTAACGGCTATATTAAAGGTCTAGTTTTACTACTTCAACTTCGACAGTGGATCCCCCGAGCACTCCCCTGCTATGTCAAGCCGACTTGATTGTGCCTCAGCCTTCGACTCTTAGCCATGGCCCCTCCAGAGGCTTCACCGGAGGCGACCGCTGCTCAACAGGCCTTCTCAACTATGGTCAGGTCCTTACCTCCCCAGAGGCCTCGCCCGACAATCTCCAAGTTCGTGAAGAAGCTCAATGTTTTACAGGGAGTTAATTTGCCCCCAGTTCTACTTCGTATGGCTACTCTTTCTCTAGCAGAACGAGGTGTCATTGTGCAATTTGCTGGGCTCTGGCCATCTCCGAAAACAGTACAAAGATGGGTTGAAAGGAATTGGTCTGATAAAATACAAGGCAAAATCTCCATTCGATTTTGTGGAAAAGGGTATTTTACCTTTCATTTTGAAACAAGAGAAGATAAAGAATTGATATTCAGGAATGGGCCCTATATCATGGATTCAAGAGGTCTATATCTCAACAAATGGACTCCAGACTTCGATGCCGAGTTGGATATTCCAAGTGTTGTTCCTGTTTGGGTTCGACTTCCACACCTTCCTCTCCACTGCTGGGGAGATGAATCGGTCCGAGCTATTGGGAATGTTGTGGGTAGATACATTGACCGCAGTGAACCAAAAGACAACATGTAGGCTTGTGCCTGCATATGCGTAGAAGTAGATCTAGGCAAAGGACTTCAAGAGGCCATCAAGCTCAAGGTGGATGACTGGACTCACATTCAGCAATTGGACTATGAACAGATTCCCTTCAAGTGCAAGGTATGTCATGAATATGGACATTTTCCTAATCGTTGTACCAAATCAGTTGATGTAGAGAATACTTCGCAAGATGAACAATGGGAACCGGTTAAGAAAAAGAAAGCAGCCCCCACCCCCAAGCCAAACCCAGAAGCTGGCTCTACTCGTAATCCTTCCATTCCATCCACCTCGTACCTCTCTAACTCCTCCCTACCCCCGCAGGACTAGCCCCACCCCCAACGACCTCCTTCGTCCTCCAACCCTTTCCATATTCTCACTCCCCTAGAGGATAATCCCCCCCCCCCCCCCCCATCGATGCCCCAGAATCCCCTCTCCCTCTGACTATCTCCTCCACCCTCCCTCCTAATCCACCCTCATCTAGAATCACCAGAAGTAACTCAAAGGAGCATGGTGCAACCTTAGACACTCAAAAGAGAAATGGGCCAGGAAGGAAATCTACCAAGTAGCAGAGAGATGAAAATACCCAAAAGGATATAGCCATGGGCACCCAAAATCCCATAGAGTCCTACATCTTGGGACAAATCTACGAAGATACAACAAATAAGGAGCAGGGATGGCGAACAACTCTTCGTAACCCCCACATGAAATGATGAAAGTCCTCCCTTGGAACAATAGGGGATTAGGGCACCTCTCCAAAATAATTGCCTTAAAAGATCTAATAAATCAAGAGAAACCAGGAGTTGTATTAGTCCAAGAAATAAAACAAGGGTAGCAAGAAATGAAAAAAATCATAGTACATCATAAACAGTACAAAGGCAGTGTTTGTGAATCAAAAGGAGCCTCAGGGGGAATCACAACACTTTGGGACCAAAACACTTGGAGTATCATTGCAGAAACAATCAATCCAAACTTGATAAAGACTGCTCTAGAGAGCACTACAAATAATCAAAGGATAGTCATTTATAATGCTTATGCTCCAAACCATTATAGAGACAAGGAACAATGCTGGGGCACTCTTAAAGAAAATATAGATGAAGAAGAAAATAGTAAAATTATTTTGGGGGGAGATCTAAATCTCATTTTCCACTCCAATGAGAAGCAAGGAGGCTGCTTCTCTTCAGACCCCTATAGAAACCAGTTGGAGACTACCATGCAAGACCACGACCTCATTGATGTAGTCCCAAAAAACCGTAGATTCACCTGGAATAATCGAAGGTTGGGGAAAAACAACATCATGGAAAGGCTAGATAGAATCCTGGTGAATATCTCTCTCCTTTCCACCTTCTCTGCAACATACACCTTCATCCATCCCTTCACAGCTTCAGATCAATACCCCACATCTCTGGTTCTTGAAACCCGCTTCTCATTGGGGCCTGTCCCCTTTAAGTATAGTCCTCTGTGGAATGATAACTCAATAGTCAAAAATATTATCCAAAGTAGTTGGTAGCAGCACATGGAAGGATCACCAGGATACATTTGGGAAAGAAAAATTAAAAGAGTCAAATATGCTCTAAAAGATTGGGCAAAGATCTACTACACGGAGCCGGAAAAAGAGAAAAGAGAGACCAAAGCCAAATTGGAGAACCTCCATAGCACAATTTAAGAGTGCAAATTTCAGCAGGAAGATAAATATCGTGAAGAAAAACTTTACTCTCAACTATATCGCATCAATAGAGAAGAAGATCAGAAATGGAGAATCAAGTCTAGAAGTTATGGCTGAAAGGAGGAGACAAAAATTTGGCTTTTTTCCATAACCAAACTATAGCTAGGAAAATCAGGAACAACATTACCTCTATCGCAGGTAAAGAAGGCAATCTCCGAACCAGCCAAGGTGCTATCAAACATGCAGCTTCAGATCACTATAGAGCCATCCTAACAGAAATTAAAGAAGAGGAAGATTACGCAGACCTGCTATAATACCTTCATAGTGGGATCAGCAAAGAAATCAATGACAACTTGAGCAAGGAGATAGAAGAAGAAGAAATAAGAGGAGCCATCTGGGCTCTCCAACCAGACAAAGCTCCTGGACCAGATGTCTTTCCAATCTGTTTCTACAGAGCTCACTGGGGAATTATTAAAAAGGATCTTATCAAAATGATGAAATGGATCTAGCGCAAAGGGAAAAACGGAGGCTATACCAATTCCACCTACCTAGCTCTCATCCCCAAATAGAATTTCCCCTCGACCTTCTCCCTCTTCCAACCCATTTCTCTTGGCATCTCCTCTTACAAAATCCTCACAAAAATTTTAGCTACCCACCTCAAACCTCTTCTTCCTTCGCTCATCTCTGAAAATCAAGGTGGGTTTCTTGCCAACAGGTAGATACCTGATTCAATCCTTCTTGTTCACCAAGCAATTCATTCCAGTCACTTCAGAAAAGAAAAAGGGTTCATTCTGAAGCTGGATTTGGCCAATGCCTTTGATAGGGTAAGGCACTCCTTTCTAATTGATGTCCTCAAGAAAATGGGCTTTGCTGCGCCCCTCCTTGATCTCATCAAAGCCTATATCACGTGGCCTTGGATTTCCCCCCTTGTTAATGGTAGGCCTGGACCTTACTTTCAATCTTCGAGAGGGCTGACACAAGGTTGCCTTGTCTCCCCTTACCTGTTTATCTTGATGGTCGAATCTTTCAGCAAAGCTTTAGATCACAAGAGGTGAACTGGTCTCATCACTGGCATAAAGTTCGAGAACGGAGTCAAAAACATAAATCATTCCTAATTTGCAGATGACACTCTGTTAATAGGAGAAGTGTCTGTCACAATAGCTCATCATTTCAAAGCTCTTCTGGACAAATATATGAGTTATTCAGGAGGCATGATCAACCGTTTAAAAAGTTGCATCTATGGTTGGCATGAAACAACCCAAACCCTCCATAATATAGCCAACACTTTTGGGGTTCCTTGCAAACTAAATTGGGAATGCTTCACTTACCTGGGAATGCCTGTGAGCATTGGGCCCTTAAACGCTGAAATTTGGGACACAATTATAGACAAAATGAAGAGGAAAGTGCAACAGTGGGGTTCTACATGGCTTAACCTGACATGCTGCCTTGTTCTCCTAAAATCAGGGCTCTCATCTCTTCTGCTTTACCAATTCACACTAATGCAAGCTCCAACCATCTTCCATAATAAAATGGAAAGTATTCTCTACCATTTTCTTTGGCAAGGTGGGGAAAATGAGAAAAAGGAGTTCAATCTTGTTAGAGGGAAGCAAGTAATTCAAAGCTAGGATTGTGGAGGATTCGAAATTAGATCTCCCAAGCTCTGAAACTTGGCTTTTGGAGGCAAGATCATGTGGAGACTAATCAGTGAACAACCGACATGGTGGAAAACTTCTATCAAATATCTAAGGTCACCAAGACAACAGCTTTTGGATTGCGAAATACCCACTAGAAATAGTTCAAAAATTTGGAAAGTATGCAAAAAAGAAATCCCCTTTTTGGCCCAAAACACCTCCAAGGTCCCCAAGGGAGGTAGCAATATCAAAATTGGAGCAGAAAAAATAATGGTGAATCAATCTATCAACAGTAAACTAGGTACGGATAAAATCCTTCTCCTTCTTTACAACAAAGGAATACATTATCTGGACCAAATCTCACAATGGGACACCCACTCGCAGATATGGATGGGATGGACTTTTCCACCCATACCCATAGATCTTAAGGAGAGCTTTGACAACCTTTAGACTCACCTCCACAGTATTGCCCCCATTATTAAAAATGGCATCCACAGTTTTCGATGGGATCCTACAAGCTCTAACTACACAATTCAAGTTGGCCACCAATATCTGTGCAACAAAGATCATCCTTCTCCTGCTTGGACACACTGGAAAATTGTATGGAGGTTCGAGGCCGTCCCTAAAATCAAATTCTTCATCTAGATCCTCTTGAAAGGGAAAATTCTCACCAATGATAATCTGCAAAAGAAAGGTATAGCAGGACCTTCTCGATGCCCAAACTGTCAAGAAGTAGAAGAAACCATCCAACATCTCTTTATCACCTGTCCTTTGCAATTTCTTGCTGGAGTGGAATATCCCCCAATGACCATCTCCCATGGAATCCCCAAAACTCCATTGGCAAGGTTCTAAATCTCTGGAAGAAGAGTTACCCCTGGCAACATAAGAAGAACAATATAGCCAAATGGGTCTGGGATGCTCTCCCCTATGCCCTTGTGTGGAAAATTTGGCTGGCAAGGAACCGTATGATATTCCAAGACAAGGAAACGATCATAAGGCATCTCTGTAGTAAGGCAAAAAGTTTAACGTTACAAACCATTTTTGCTAAAAATATGAAGAAAATTGATGTTGATGGCCTCTGTGTCGAGGAAAGGGATTTTATCAGCTATTTGTTAAATAGAAACAATAGCAATCAAAGAGAAAGTAATGCCAGCATCTAGTCCGACATACCCAAGCATAGTTGGAAAATAAGAACCCATGAAGAAGAATTCTCAAGCTAGCTCCAAGGAAACAATCTCCACTATGTCTTCTTCGATGGAGCTTCTAAATCCAACCCAGGAACAGTAGGTGCAGGTAGAGTTATTTACAATCCTACCGCTAGCATTATAGCCACTTATGAGTGGGGAGTGGGTTCCTTATCCAACAACAGGGCAGAAGCTCTTGCCTTCTTTCAAGGACTAAATCAACTCCAAAAATTTGGAATTAGCAAAGTGATGATTTTTGGAGACCCAGTCACTATCATCAGTCTCATGGTTTGCAATCGAAAGGCATCCAATATCTTCCTTAAGCAAACGATTAACAAATGTCAAGCACTAACCCATCAAAATATGGAACTTCGATTTTTCCATGTGCTCTGTTCTCTCAACAAAGAAGATGAAATTTGTGCTAGTGGACCTTGTTGCAAACCCAAAGGAAATCTTCTCTGCAATAATGTTGAGTTCCATCATCATCTCCCATAACCAAATCCCCCATCATGATTTGTGGCAATTCCTCTAACCCTGTCCTCGCAGCATCTTCTTGGGATTTTCTGTCAGACACTTGCATCTTTATACCTCCGCCAAATCTATGATTGAGATTTCCTCTCCTCCCTTCAGTCCCGTTGCCCTTTCCGTTCTGTCTCGATTGCCTCGATCCCCTCGCTCTCGTGATCCCCTCCTCCTCTCTCTCGTGACTCTGTGCCTCATTTTCCGTGGTCTTCAACCCAAATTCAAGCATCCTCCCTCATTCTAGTGCACCGAATTTTCTCTAGTCTTTTATGCAACCCTTTGCTTTTGTTCTTCGACCCCCTATTTGGCTGGGACCTTGGTCTCCACTGTCTCCCCAGCCTGCTGCTGATCTCTGTTTCATCCTCGCTTGCATCTCCCTGAGCTCTTTGTCTTGTGCTCTATCCTCCTCCTTCCTCCGCGGCATCATCCATTTTTTCTCCCTTTCCTCGACTCTGAAAGGTTATCCCCTCAGCTTCTCTGATCATCAGGGCGATCTCGAATCTAGTCCATCTTTGTCTCCATTGACAAGGCAGGATTCCTTTTAGTTGCTAGGTCTTTCTCATTCCAATCAATGTAGTAAGGCAGCATCCAATGTCCACGATATCGCAAAAAATCAAGACTGCTTGCATTGTGCTGATCTACAGACGGAACTAGAGAAAATCCATGCGCATCAAAGACTTCTTGATGCTAAAATTGATTCTCATGCGAGACTGACTAGTGAGAAATATGAAGCAGATCTCAATCTATTCCTTCACAGAGTCTCCTCGCTCCAGGAACAGTTTAATGATCTGGACAATAAATGTAGCCATGTTCAGAAATCAATCGAAATCCTGAAGTACATGATAGAGAAAAGGAATGCACCTAGCACTAGTTCTTCAAGTCTCAGGAATGCTGAAGTTGACAGCAAACCAAAAGATTCCATTGCACGCCAGATCAGCCATATTAACATAGATTAAAGATGTATTGCATATATTTCTTACTTTTGTCTTAGTTTGTTAGAATTTTTACTTGCTCGTTTTCCAAAAGTCAGAAATGACAGACACAAAGGAGAATTTTGTCCTCCTAATCATCTCCTAGCTTCCCTTTCGGGCTCAAAGCCTTGTATCATAGGAGCTCAGTCTCCCAATCTTTTTTCGAAATATAAACAACAACTGATTATGTGAAAAAAATGGCTAGTTTTAAAAAAATAATATTTAAATTAATTTATTAAAAGCAAATATTACTAGTTTTTGAAAAATAATATTTAAATTGTAAAATATTAGTTTATTACTTTATTAAAAACAAATATTTAATAAGTATTTGCTAAAAAAAAATACCTTTAAAGAAGTTGAAGTAAATTTTTATTAAAAATGAGTCAAGATCCTAATCTAGACAACATCATTTGATAAATAAATTAATGGAAATAAAATAAACTAAAATTAAAAATAATAAATGGAAACATAAATAAAATAAAATAAAAATATACACCAAGTCAAAATAAATATATAAAATAAATAAACAAATAAAAATAAAAAAAAAATAAATAAAAATAGAAAATATATATTATATATATATATATATATATAATATAATATAATATATATATATATAAGAGAAAGGTAATCAATAAATAAAAATGGGTCAACAATAAAATATGGGGTTCATGCCCATTAAGAAAATAAAAAAATATTAAAAAGAGTCAAAAAAGAATATGATGAAAAAACACATAAAAAACACGAAGGATCAAGAAAATAAACTCTAATGAGAATAAATCAACAACAAATACTATAAAAAGGGTGCCAATACCTACATAGATAAACAAACAAACAAAATAAATCCTAAAAAGAAACCTAAAAAACTAGGAGGGCATGATAGGGACCCAATGTCTACTAATATTGCAACCATAATCTCTATCCAAATTATTTGGTCTTTTTTTCAATTTCTAGGGCCTCCCTCAGTTTACGATGATGGAAATGGCTAACCCTAGCAACGACTTGGGCCTTCTCAATACATATGTGATGCTTAGATTTATCTGCATGCTCTGCCAAAGCAAAGGAGCGGGTCTTGCCATGCTTGATGTTAGCAGTATGCTCACGAATCCTTTGATTTATCGAGCGACTAGTCTCACCAATGTAGGGAGTCCCACAAGAGAATGGGATAATGTAAACACCTTTCATATTCTTGGGGTCCATTAGGTCTTTTACCGATCTAAGGGAGCTCCAAATTGTATTTAAAGGCCTAAAGGTTGAAGCCATTGTATGCTTCTTTAGGATCCTCACAATATTGTGAGGGGTCCCTTCGATAAAAGGAAGGTAAAATGATTATAAATAGGAATATAAAATGATTATACTCATTAGCAATAATTTTATCGCTTTCCAAAACAAATTGTATCATAAATGTCCATCCTACACCTTGATGTGATCTATGTACTTGTTAATTAATAGAGGTAATGGACACATCAATAGAGGCAAAGGACAATAACATGTTCAATTTGATAGCCAATCAAATTGAACATAAATAAATTAAATTAAAAAAAAAATCATATATTTCAGTGTGTAATGTTTTATTATAAAAGTATTTGCAAATTTTTTTAGTCAAACCGAAACTAATATGAATTGTGCCAAAAACCGATTTTAATGTTCATTACCTTACAACGAAAATAATAAATCTACTATATAAATATCTAATATCAAAGCATTAGTTTTCCTAATAAAAATTCTTTAAATAATATATAACCCAAAATCTATTGACTATTTCTCTACTTATCGAAGAAAGCAAAGTTTTAAATCATTAAAATAATATATTCATAGAATATTAAAATTTAACACCAGAACGACGATATCTCCACCGAACATTGTAATTTTGTTGGAATCTGAAAGCATGGATGAATGTAATACATTTCCATCCAACTTTACAATAAGACAATATACTGCGTGTGTTCTTCGAATCTGTAGATACAAAGCACAGACTCTCAATTTTGTTTTCATGCGTCACTTCCGATCTACGGCTGCCGAATCGCCGATAGTTATGACATGGACGTACTTGCACAGTCAACTTTCTTGAGGCTTTGAGACAAGGTGTCTGACACATTTAGCTATATTTTTATGTGAGCTCTTATTTCTGGAACCATAGTATAGTTAATGCTCTTTGATATGGGGGCTTTATAACACTATATAACACGCCGCACGGTTTTTTTTTCTCTCATCACCGCCCAGGGTGTTATATAGTGTTATAAAGCCCCCATGTCAGATAGCATTAACTATGCTATGGTCGCAGAAATAGGAGCTGCCTACTTCTATGATCTAGGTTTGGAATTTGACAGGAAAATTACCTGTCATGGGATGATTTGCTCTTCAAATACATGTTAAAAATTTAAAAATTGTAAAAAAATCTGCCTAAAAACTAGGAAAACAAATTGAAAACTCTGAAAAACTTCAAATTTGACGCGCTGATCTTTTTTGAAATTCCAAAACCCTACTTCCATCAGCAAAATTTATGAACCCACCAGAGCAACATTCCATTATTTATGAACCTCAGTTATATAGCAAATGCAATATTTATAATTATAATCATTATTATTATTATGGCTGTGGTAGGAAGTAGATAATGCAATAAGTTTTTGGTTAAATTTATATTATTTTGGTTAAAAAAATTCAAAATTTTAAAATTTTAAATCTACATATTTAAATATATTATCTTTTTTAAATAATTTTAATTTAATTTATTATTTGTTTTAAATAATTTAACTTATTTATTATAGATTTTATTGGCTATCGGATTGAACATGTTATTGCTAGTTGCTTTGAACTTTGTGGTAGGTTCTTATGTGAGTTGACTTTGATGGCTATTACTTTTAATTATTGTATATGCATAAATACTTTTGTAATGTCTTTTCAGTAGGCAAGGCAATGACATCTAGAAAAACATGGGGATTATAAGTTCACACTACAAATATATATCGTGCCAATGGGCATTAAATGAGTGGAAGTTGTATATGAAAACTATTGGAGAGTAAGTATATACAAACACTACTCATTTAATGTTTATTGGCAGACTAATTATATTCGGTAATAAATTCCACACAAGAAAAATTAATAAACTCAGGAGATGTTTAATGTTTGAAGCCAACCATAAATAAAAAATTTCGCTAATTGCTCCTATCTCTCTCAATACAAAGTTCATTTTAAATCTCTCGATCCACGTAGAAATGCGTGACAACCATGTCACATTACATAAAACAAGTCATTTAAAGTTTTCTTTATGTTAATTGTGTAATCAAACTCCAAATATGGTTAAAAATGTCTTTTTTGGGGCAAAATAAAGTTACCAGCGGTTGATTCAGACACAACTATTCTAAAAATTAAATTAGAATGAAAGAAAACATTTTCACTGTAGATGTTTGAGTATTTTAAGAATGTAAAATAAATATACTAAAATTGAATTTGAACATATTTATTAAATTTTTTAAATGATTTAAGAATGTTGTATGTGTTTCTTATTATAGTTAATGATAATTTTTTAAAATGATTTAAGAAATTTGTATGTGTTTCTTATTATAGTTAATGAATAATTGATAATTAATTTTTTTCAATTTGAATTGAAAAGTAATTATAAAAAAAAATTAACAATAATAAAATATTTAAGAATTTATTTAAATTAATAATAAATAAAAGATAACTAAAATTATTAACTTTTTTTTCCACAAGTGATTTATTGTTTATTTGGTTGATATTTGTTGGGATCTAGGTTTGATATTGAAATAAATAAAATTATATATTTATTTTGTCACACTTATTTTTATATAAGAATTTAAATTACGATTAAATCACATTTAAAGTTTAATGTAAGAGGGTTATTTTTATTTTTATTAGAAAGGTGGATTTTGGAATATTGGCAAATTTTGAAAAATATTAAAATTTCAAGGAATATGAATGAAGTTAACAATTTCACTTCGGTACTTAAACATTTAAGAATTTGAATCAATTATCCATAATTTCTTGTATATTCATCAAATATTTAAACTCTTATAGAGTTTGTATGTTTGTAATAGATGGAAAATTATGCCTTTGTCTTATATCAATCACATTTACATATAATTATAAAAATGCATCTTACTTTTTTATGGTTATTTGAAAATTTGTAAAAATAAGTTGTATTTGCACACCTCCAATGAACAAAGTAGTGAGAAGAAATGTAGGTTTACGTGGGCAAAACATGAAGTGAAGTAGGATGTCGAAAAATAGGAGATTTTGGTGAACATAAATATCTCCATAAATAATAGGTTTTATAATCATAAAGACAATGTTATAAAATACAAATCTAATTTTGAAAACAAATAATCAATAGAACAATATTACAAGATGTTAATTTCTTTTAATAAATGTTAACAAAAAGATGTCATTTCTTAATTTGAGAAATGTGTGACTTGTAAAATAACATTATTTATAATTTAAAGTTATGAAGTGAATTGGAGAAATTGGTGTATTCTTGTTTGTTATACATTTATATTTATATTTTCATACTAAAAATACATATGCAATATTTAAAACCACGACATGCATTTGCAATTATTTACAATGGAGTTTTCAATTACCATAATAGTAGGGAGTGAACTTAAAATATTTGTCTTTGTATGACTTCTAAGGATTGTACCATTGTGCATCCTTCCCATACACTTTGTGTACGCTTCACAAAATTTATGTGATTTTGTACTTTTTCCAAGTTTCAGTGTAGGTTGGATTAGTCAAGGGTTTGTGATGCTGGAGAATTCAGCGAAAGGGAAATTATTGTAAATAATAGACATATGCGGTCATGCATTTGTGGAATTAGTTTCCTAAATTCCAAGTCAGTTTAATATTTAGGCTTTTAAGTAGATATTCTCAAAATAAATAAATAAAACTAGGAGAGATTTTAGGCATAAAAGGAATGGATGTGGATCATTAAGTGATAAGGAAGATTTTCTATTTTATAACAGGGAAAAATATGGAATAAAGCTTCAAGATGCTTTTTGCCATATGTATGCATTGCATGTAGAATCTTAGAGCTTTTAGTTGAGTGATTCTAGATCATGCTAAGTTTTATAAATTATGTAGCCTCAAAGGCATTGAAAAATCAGAGAGAGTGTGGTAGAGAATGGATTGGGCAGCCAAGGTTGTAAGTCCACTGGAAAATTGTAAGGGCTGTGAACATTGAAGATCTGACCACAAAGAAAGGTTGTAAGTAATTATGTGCATTTGTTAATGTAACCAGTGTGTTTTCAGAATTGTGGGTTCGATTCATTAAGTGGTGGAATACCTTTGAAACTAGATTTTAAATTGAATACATGCTTCATATAAATTGGTTGTGAATACATCGAATTGAATGAGGTTGATTGTTTGGGTTATATGAATTGTGTGAAATTGCCAACTACTGAAGATTTGGTTTGGGAAAAAACTGAGATGCATCTTTATGAGCAGAGTGTTTAAAGATCCTGGGTATTGTAGGGAGGAGCCTTGCATCAGTTTGGGAGCTTAGCATAACATGGGTATTTTCCATTACTTTATCAACATTAAATGTAAACCAATAAAGAAACAAAAGGTTGAAAATACTTTTGTACTTTTTCCAAGTTTCAGTGTAGGGTTGAGTAGACTAGTCAAGGGTTTGGGAACTTAGCATAACATGGGTATTTTCCATTACTTTATCAACATTAAATGTAAACCAATAAAGAAACAAAAAGTTGAAAACGCTTTTTCGATGTTTCAGTGTAGGGTGGACTACTCAACGGTAAGGGTTTGGGAGCTTAGCATAACATGAGTATTTTCAATTACTTTATCAACATTAAATATAAACCAATAAAGGAAAAAACATTGAAAATTTTACACAAAACTCGACCCAAGTACCTCCTTTAGCAACAAGAACTCAACCAATTAAGCTAACCTTCAAGATTGCAAGAAGTTAAGTGTTAGAATAGTCATTTACTTAATTTTTGCGATTTTTTATTCTTGGTAATGATTGATGATGAAGTATGTTTTTATGCTTAACATGAATTTATTACTTGTTTAATTTATATGGTTGTAGCAATCATTAGGGTAATGATAAGGATTTACGCTTCATGGAATATTATAAAATGTTGTTATCGCTAGACACAAATCAAATGTTGAAATCTATTTTCCTGTTAAGAATCTTCATGGTAATGTGAGAAGAATCTCCATGGTTATTATTCTTGTTATCCTTTTTTTAATGTATATATGTTTAATACATATAAGAATATCCATGGTTAATATTCTGTTATTCCCTTCTTTTAAATGTATATATATTAATTCATATATAATTCATTTTAAAATAATAAATAATAAATAAATAATAATAATAATAATAAGAATTCAGATGATGTTATTGTTATTATGGATTGATGTTTAATCATTTTTACCAATAATTTAATTTATATGGTTGCACTAGATTATAGGTAGATACTAAGGATTTAACCTCCACAAAATATACTAGAATATTCCTAGTATTATTCACAAATCAAAATGTTGACATTTATCTCAAAAGTAATTATGTTAATTCTTAATTTTTAGTTAAATTCATCAATTAAAAGGAATGTCAAATGAACATGAGTTACAGTTTTTTGGGCATGTCAAATAAATGATGGTATTGACTAATTATTGTAACAAGCCCCTATTTAATGTTAAAAATAACAAGGTTAAGAATCTGTTACATGTTTCTTTTTAGATAATATATATAGTATACTAATATATTATATGAAAACATGTAACAAGATATACCATATCTCTGTATATATATTAAATGTATGATATAAATCATTAATTCTTTTATAAAATATAATAGAATTAAAAAATATAATACAATTAAATTCTATTTTTTAAATTTTGGCCATGTCAGATGTTTTATGAGGTACTGATGTGTATGTTCTTTTACAAGCCATTTAATTTATATAGTTATAATAGTTAACAATTGACATTGGTATTTAAAACATGTAAACCTCTAAACATGCTAGGTTTTGGAGTTTTTGGTTGGAATCTAGTGAAGTTTTTGTGGTCAAATCTTAATTTTTGTTGATTAAAATAGATTTTTGAGAGCACCACAAAACACTTAGACAAAAAAAATATGTGGAAAACTCCTCCAAAACATAAAATAAATAGAGTATGATGTTGTCTTATTTTAGTTAAATTTTGACAATGAACACTAATTACTTATGTATTTAATCATATTAAGTTTGACTATTCATTATGCATTTTCTAACTTTTTTATAAATAAAATTACTATACAAAAAATACCATTAGAATCGTGGAGGAATATTGAGCTAATCCAAAAACAATCTATAACCTACTCGTGGAGGAATATTAAGCTAATCCAAAAACAATTGATAACCTACTCGTGGAGGAATATTGAGCTAATCCAAAAGCAATTTATAACCTACAACCTCAAGATAAAAGGACATACTCCCTACCCTATCCTCCTGATTGAAGATAGATTTTCCCCAATTGAAAGCATGGATATGATTAGGTATATCATATATAATAGGAAGCTATATAAAATGAAAGTTAACAGGTTCCTCAAAATATCTATTAACTCTAGCCAAAACCCCCACCTCGAACTGAAGAGAAATTGGAGTAAGGATACCCAGGCTTGGCTAGACCATTGGGGGTAAAGGAGGAGATCATTTGAGAGAATAAGGATACTATGAAAAACATTATTACTTCCAAATTTAAGGATATGTTGTGGGATGATAAAAAGTTAGATGGAAATATGAAGCTAAGGTATCATAAGGAGGTGATCAACCCCAATCTTGATAATGAAAATTATCTATATGTCCTAACCAGTTCTAAGAAGAAAATGATCATATCAAATTAGTTATTGATAACATTAGTAATTAGTAATATTTTCTCAATAAATTTGAGATTATGCTAATATTACCTTAACATTTTATAAGTGAAAGTCACAAATTAAATTAGTTATTTGCATCAAGAGGCACTTTACAGTGGGGGAGATGTGTAAGTATAAATGTTTGTAAACAAAAAAATTTAACATTTATATGTCGAGTCATTAAAAAATTAATAAAAGGTTAAAACTAATTAAAAATTAATAAATGTGTAACCCAGTCGTTGTAGTGTTTGTAAATGTGTAAACATTTAAAGTTTCACTCAATTAATAATAAAAAGTTAAAATTAATAAAAATATCATAATTTAATTTGTTATATTGTACTTTCTTTTCATCCTAGTCCCTCCAATTCAAGTTAGAAATTATGCTCTCGGAAAAATTGCATATATAATTATACCTTATAATGATCAATGCTAGATTAATAGATTATTGGCACAAACTAATAAATTGAGCTCAGAATTGGATAAGTAAATTTCTTGCTCAAAACTTGCATCAATTTTGGTGGGTAGTAACCATTAGTAAGTCTACACATTTACAATATTACTCCTGCATATGACGAGGAAATCATAATAATGGTGCAAAGTAACTCCTAGTAAGTATATTTATTTATATCATATTCCTATTTTTTTTTATGTGAAGACATTCTTAAATTAATGTGGGGATTAATTGATGGTAAATATGTTATTGACTTGAGTATAAGTTAGTTTCAAGGATTTGTTTTGGATGGTTTTCCTACAAAGTTTAAGAATAAAACATCACTACACAAATGTCTAATATACATGCATGAATATTGCAACCATATCCATAAATTATGACATAAATATATAAACTGGGTATGTGGCATTATATTGTGCGAAGTGTGCAATAAGACCTTCATGTTATGGTCCAATCAAATATTTGAAAAAGAATAATTTTCATAATATTCAAAAATAAATATTTATTATTCAAATTTAAACATTATAATTTGCATTTGTCAATGCTAAACTAATAGTGATTGACAAACAAATTGATTCTTAGATTCCTAGATTAGTAGGGAGTCATAATGATCTCATAACCATATTTAGATTTAATAAATAAGCACATAAAAGCACAATACTTACAATAAACATAAAATATAACTAGACTCTTAACCATGGATGTTCACCCTTGCCTTACCATGGATATTATTAACTTGTAAATATGTTTTTTTTACAATAGCATGGGCCAATACCATGGCTTATCAATACCACATTCCTAGAAACCATAACTATTTCAAAATATAAAATTAAAATGTAAAATATTAACCTTACATAGAGGATAATTCAGATCATATGGAGGCAGGGGACATAGAGAGGGAAAAAGAACACACACACCACACACACACACCACCACACACAAACACACACCACACAATCTAATATATATCAATAAAATATTCGAAGAGAGAGAGAGAGAAGAGATAGGAGAGAAATATATTGAGAAGAAGAACAGGAGGTGAAGAGAGAGGAAATTAAGAGAAAGAGGATGGGAGGGAGAGATGGAATTTGAAGGGGAGAGAGAGGCAGGGAAGAACAAACACATAGAGAGATAAAGGGATAGAGAGAGGGAGTGACAAGGGAGATATAGAAAGATATTGAGGGAGTGTGGAGAGGAGAGAATATAGAAATAAGGAGAGGAGGGGGAGATGGAGAGAAGGCAAAGAAAGAGTGGGAGATATAGATATGGAGGGGGAGAGTGGACAAGAGAGAGGGAGAGATGGATAGTGATAGTAACAAAGTTGGAGGGTAGAGACAGAGAGAGGGGGAAGAAAAAATACATAGAGAGATAGAGGTGTATAGAGAGAGGATTGACAAGGGAGAGATGGAGAGAGAGTGAGAAATAGAGGAGAGGAGGGAAGATATAGATATTATGAGAGGAGGGAAGAGAGAGAGAGTATGAGAGGAGAGAGGGAGGTAGAGAAGGGAAAGAGAGAGAGAGGAAGACACAAATATGGATGGGGGAATGAAGAGGAGGGAGAGAAGGAGATAAGGAGGGAGGTAGTGGCATATTTGGAGGGTAGAGAGAGAGAGAGTGAGATAGAGATGGGAAGTGAGATAGAGGGAAGGAAGAAGAAAAACATAAATATAGAAAGGTGGAAAGAGAGAGAGAGAGAGGGTGCAAAGTGAGATATGGAGAGAGAGTGAGGGTAAGAGGTGAGTGAGATGGAAGAGATAGAAGGGGAGAGAGAGGGAAATAAGGGGGGGAGAGAGAGAGAGAGAGAGAGAGAGAGAGAGAGAGAGAAGGGGAAGAGATAGAGAGAGGAAATCAAGAGGGAAGGAGAGATAGATAGATAGAATATGGAGAGATATTGTGTATTTTTGGGGGTTGATATAGAGAGACAAAGAATGCGAGATGAAGGGAGATATAGATATAGATGGAGGGGGGAGAGAGGGAAGAAGAGAGAGATAGAAAGAGGGGAGGAGGGAGAGAGATAAATATATATGGAAAGAGATATCATGTGCTATTAGGCATTCATGTGTGGAAGGAATATGATAAGAATTTGATCACTCAAAATTATTTAGATTTCATGTAGTAGGGGATCCACATAATAAAAACAACATCGCTATATATGCATTTTGTATAGGGAATGGAATTATGCAAGAAGCAAATGTTGGAGGGGCTTGTTGACTTAGTTGACTAGGCCAGTCATGTCAGAATCCATATTGTAAAATATGTCAACTCTCTAGTCGAGTCGATAATCTAAGTTGGACAGGCTAAGTTAGTTCTGATAGTTAAACTGTTGTAATTGTCTTGACTAAATATATATATGAAAATGAATGTATTAATGTATTGGTTTTGATTACTTTCTCAAGAGAATATAATACAAGGTACTACTTGGATAGTTCTATGCTACTTTGTGTCTCTTATTCTATTCTTATGTTTCATAAGTATATGCAAGTTCTTGTTGTCCTTCCTACTGGTAACCAATGTACACAATCTGCTAGACTACAACATTGGTTTTATTGCTGGTAATATTTGACATGAGCGCTTACTACATGCAAACATAAATGCTAAGTTTAGAAGAGATATAATAGTGGTGGTAGATGAAGATTAATAATTACCTATGCGAGGCAAAACAAAACGTCAATTTCAAAGGCTAGGGAAGATCTTTTCATGGAAGCACACAGACTATTTGTCGAAGTCGCCCCTACTGATATTGAGAAACTCCTTGATCAGAACAATAATGTGACAAAAGGAAGATGGGAGCCCACTAGTAATGAAGCTCATAAATGGAAGTTGAACTAACCTACATGAGTGCATTGAAAAGATATTGGATGAATTTTGTGAAGAACAAGAAATAGAAGCATGAATTTTGTTGATCGAATTAAAGCAAGGTTTTTCGACAATTTTCATGATGAATTGTTTTGTACTATACTGGCCTTGCTTCGCAAGTTTCTCCTTGATAAAGGATTTGGCCATATAGTAGAATGTTTACCACCTCTTCATGAACCATTAAATTGTAACCACCGACAGAAATAGATCAACTAGGAGAAGATCACTAACTCTCACCATAAAAGTGTTGTAAACCACGACAATAGTGAGAGGGGGGGTGAATCAATATTGTAACAACTTTGCCAGTTTAAAAATTTCTTTTACTTAGTGAACGTCATAGAATACTTCAACAATAACTTAAATAACCATAAGATAGATTAATATCAACAATCACAATGGAACACAAAAGAACAAGTAGCTTTCATAAATTTTCTTCAATTCATTCATAGGGAAAGCTACAACTTGCAATTACAAAATTATGGCTTCAACTAGCAGGAAGCTACAAATTCCTAGTTTATCAGTTGCAACCGAAACGAGCTACAACCCCACCTATTCTCTAGCACCCACTAGAAGGAGCATCAAGCTCTAATCAATAAGATATAACTTTATTTGACACTTACAATTCATTTTTTCATCCATTTTCATACTAGGACCATGAATTCCTTCTTTGTTTTTCTAACAAAAAATTTATCCTTGTCACCCCTCAAAAATCACATACAACAATCTCTAATTACTTTGAAAAACACTACCTCACCATACCAACACCTTGCTTATCGAGACGCTTTGTCTCAAAATCAGTTGGTACATTATGCTTGATTAGGCCTTCTTTTATAGATTTTGTTTTGTTATCTCGGGTCCGGAATCCCCATCACTCTTCACAATTGGCAAAGGAGCCAACATAGATGCATAAAAGGCTTTGTGGACCCGCCAGAGTTATTAAACCC
>APFE030672790.1:381172-418409 GCA_000404065.3 Pinus taeda | reverse complement strand
CCTTATCGCAGATTGCGATCAGTGGGATCACATACATATATAATAAGCACTCTATGTTATTTCGGACCCACCGACATTATAAAATATGGCATATATAATATCAGGTCTGGAACCCAATCGCAAATCGCAATCGGTGCTTGTCAGCAGAACTAATTGTCCATAATCATTGTGGACCCACCGAACTTTTAAACGCAACATATATATTTTAGGTTTGGTGTTAAAACTTTAGCACTTGTTTCCATTGTAAATCCAATATATTTATTTATTTATTTATTTTATGTTTTGATTTCAATATACAATTTATTACATCTCCCTCTTGCCTTATATTTTTTCAAAATATTTTTCAAGTGATTTTTTGAATGAAACAATGTATGAAACAAACAAAGAAAATACATGTTACAACATTTGGCTCCACCTGTGGATAGTGCTTTTGCCACAGAAGCACTAAGAACTGCAAATTAGTGCCTTCACTTCGGGCATGGAGTAATATATTGCTTTGCACAAACTGAAATACGATGGCATTTGTACATTGATTTCACTCTCGTATTTACAATGAAATGATGCTTATTCTTTAGAACTAGAAGTAATGCTTTATGTACTGCCCATTTACAAGCAACTGTAAAGTTTCACCATTAAGATTCTCAAGAATGAAGGTATTATTGGATCTCACTTCAGAAATTCTAAAAGGACCATACGAGAGAGGATCAAACTTCCCATGTTTATCCTTATCTTCTCTTCTGGTATCCCATCTCAATACTAAGTCTGCAGCTTTAAAATCAATTTCCTTGGCTTTTCTGTCAAAAACATTTTTCATCTTGGATTGATACATAATCAGGTTGTCTCTTACCTTGTCCCTGTTCTCGCCGAGCTCCACCGCTTTGTTCATTCTTCTTACCAAAGCATTTGGTTCTTCTTTCACCTCCTGAATCATTGCAATCACTGGCTTCACAAGTTGACTTGGAAACAGAGCCTGACTTCCATATACTAATTCAAAAGGTGATTTCCCTGTAGATCTTCTTGTAGTTACTCTAGTAGCCCATAGAGAAAACTTTAACTTAGAATCCCAATCTCTTTGACTTTATGCAATGGGTTTCTTAAGGATGTTCATCAAAGTTTTGTTAGTAGATTCGACTAATCCATTTCTTTGAGGATGATAAGTTGTTGAATGGGATAAAATAACATTATACTTGTGATAAAAAGCAATGAACTTACTTGAACTGAAGACTTGAGCATTGTTTGTTATAATTTTAATGGGGCATCCAAATCTATTGAAAATATTTTCCTCCACGAACCTCATTGCTATCTGACCATTTGCTCTCTTAGTAAGAATTGCCTCTACCCATTTGGTGAAGTAATCAGTTGTTGTGAGAACCCACCTGTGTTGTCTGCTTGAAGGTGGATTGATTTCTCTAACAAATTCCAATCCCCATTGTCTAAATGGCTCCTCTATGAAAATTGAAATCAAAGGTAAAGGAACTAATCTCTTTTTCTCAGCAAAAAGCTGACACTTCTAACGACTTCTAACAAATTGATATGTATCACAAAATAAAGTAGGCCAATAAAATCATGTCTAAAGGATCTTGTGTGTAGTTACTTTCCATCTTTAATGTCCTCCACAAAACCCCTCATGATAATCTTTGATTGTTTCTATAAATTCATCTTTTGTTAAACATAGTAATAAAATTCCAATAGGATCCTTCTAGCACAATCTGCCTTCCATAATCACATATGGTTGTGCCTTGGACTTTAGTGTCCTATACTTTGTTCTATCTAAGGATTTAAGACAAGGAAAAAAGCACAAATAATGAATTTTATGCTTATACCATTCTGAACACAAAAATTTATACCTGGTCTTCATACCTAGATCTTGCTCTCCTTCACTTTCTTCAACTATTTTTTCATCCACATGTGCCAACAAGTTAATTCCCAATGCCTGAAAGTTTGATTTTGTCAACATGTTTACAAATCCTTGTCCTTTCACCAACTTTGTGGGTTTTATGTCCAAATCATATTCTTGAATCTTGGAAATCCACTTTCCTCTTCTGCCTTCTACATTTCCCTATTATAATACATCTTTCACTGCAACATTTGGCACATAAGCAATGATTTGGGACTGCAACACATAAGTTATAAAAGCTTTCAGGGCTTTTACCAAATGATACACCTGTTTCTCAAGAATATTATATTTCATCTTAGAATCTCTAAGAATCTTACTGAAAAATGCAACTGGCTACTCTCTCTCTTCGTCCTTCTTCTGTAGTAGGACAACTTGATGATGCAAATGAAAATACTTGGACAGGCTTTTGGTAATCAAGTCTGATTAAGACTGGAGCTGCCTATAATGTCTCTTTAATCCTAGAAAATGATTCTCTAGCTTCTTTGGTCCAATTCACTTCGTTCTCCTCCTTTAGCATATTAGTAATTTCTTTTACAATTTCTGCATAGTTGGATACAAATCTTCTCAGGAAGTTTATCTTTCCCATAAACTTTTGAATATCCTTTTTACTCCTAGCTAATGGTATTTTCTGCACAACTTGTACTCTAGTTGGATCTATCTTCACTCCTTCTCTGGAAGCAATGTGTCCCAATAGTTTTCCTTCTTCTAGAGAAAAATGGATTTCTTGGGATTTAAGGAAAGTCCAAATATTCTACATTTATGAAAATTCCTTTTCAAATGATCCAAATGTTATTCACCAAACTTTGAGAAAATAGTAATATCATACAAATATATTACCACAAACTTATCTCCAACAAAAGCAATGTCCATAGCCCTTTGAAATGTAGCACCACCAATCCAAAAGGCATTCTAGCATACATAAATGTTCCCCAAGGAGTTGTGAACCCTATTTTCTTCTGATCCTCCTTATCCACAACCACCTGGTTATAACCAGAAAATCTATCTAGCATTGACATTCTAAAAGATCCTGTTACCTTTTGCAGCACATTATTCATCTTAGGAAATGGATAGTTATCTTTCAAAGAAGCCTTGTTGAGATTTCTTAAGTCCACACACAACCTTATTTCTCCATTTTTCTTTCTCACAGGTACTAAATTAGCCACCCAATCAGAATACCTCAGTGGGACTATTATTTTGGCATCAAGCAACTTATTGATCTCCTTTTCAATTAATAGTAGAAGCAGAGGATTTATCCGTCTACGCTTCTGTTTGTAAGGTTTAACTCCCTCCTTCAAAGGAATATTATGTTGAATAATATTTACATCATATGTTTTGAGATCTTCATAGGGCCATGCAAATACATCAACGTAATTCTTGAGATGTTTAATATATCTTTCTTGAAAATTAGGTGAAACTCCACCATATAAATTGACTAACCTGGGATTCTCTTGAGTTCCCATGTTGTGATCCTAAATATGTTCATCCTGTGAAACTTTTCCTGAGTCCACAACCACATCATTGGAATTAAAAATCCTTTCAAGAGGAACGAGTCCCTTTGGCAAAATATTATCCTTCAATTGAAATATTTTCTGATTTGCTATTGAATCTTTTAAACCACCACCTTCTGCACTTTCTATTGTCTCTTCCTCATCCTGATCAATTTCTGTGCCCTGGAACTCTTCAACCATAGTAAAAAACTCCTTAATATACTGGTCATCGTCAAAACTTGCCAATTCTTAACATTACCAGGCACAAAAGGTCTGTATCTCATTTCTACTTCATATCTTAGTCTTGGGTCAATAGGAGGCTTAAAAGTACTAGCAACCACAACCAATGAATATGCCACTCTATTCTCATCTCTTGGAATGAATTGAATGTTAAAAGCTTCAAAAAAGTTCTCAATCAAATCCCATACCTCATTTCTATATGCCCTGAGCCTAGGATGCTTTGTTTTCCAGTGATCTTTTATCTACTTAATAATTAGCTCTGAATCTCGAAAAGTAGAAATTGACTTAACTCCCATATTTTTAGTTGTTTGTAGAGCAATAATCAAGGACTCATATTCTGCCACATTGTTTGTCACCTCGAACTCTTATTTAAAAGAAAACGGGAACATATTACCTCGAGGTGCAATTAGAAGAAAACCAACACCTATTCCCTCCTTGGAATAAGCTCCATCAAAGAAGAATTTCCACACTTCTTTTGTTTGCATCTTTGTAATTACATTGGCTGAAACAAGTTGCTTCTAATTATCTTTAGCCAGCTTTGCATTATCATGCAGTTTGAAACAAGAAAATTCATCCTTCTCCTGACTATATACAGGTGAATTCATTGCTCCATTTTTTGGAATTGTTTTTACAAACCTAGTCTCTCTGTACAATCTTCTCTAGTCCCCACCAAAAATTGGTATAACAGCATATGTAAAATCTAGTTTCAAAACACCTCCCAATTTAGCCCCCAGGACCTAGATAGAAGCATTCCAAATCTAGCAGGAATATCTGCTACTACAACATCCATGACCAAGCTTCTAGCTAGAATTTGGGCTAGTGACACTGCTAGATCCTTAATAATGCCCAGACACTTGATCTTGTTCGAATCAAAAGAATAAAAATCCCTATAAGTTTTGGTCACTTGTAGATTTAGTTTCTTCATCACTGACAGAGGCATAAGATTATGTGAAGCTCCCGAATAAAACATACAATTATGTAGGAGGAAATCATGAACCAATAGGGAAATATAAAAAGGAGCTATTGAAGAATCTACTTCCTCTACATGTGGACCAAAAACCACTACTCGTTTATCTTCCTATAGATTTACAGTGTCATTTATACTCTCATTTTCTTTTAAATTAATAAACTCGGCAATCTCCTTTTGATAAGTAGGTGTTTTTGCCAATTTTGTAAGGGGAGCTTGTATTCTTACCTTTTCCAACTCCTTAGTAAGACTAAACAAGTGACCCTGTTTAGCAGTCCTTTCATTCTCATCTTCACCTTTCTTCATGACTAGAATTACTTGAGGAATTGAAACAAGTTTCTCCAAAGGAATTTTTCGAGTTTGATCCTAAGAAGACTCACCTCAAAGTATCTGTGTCTTGTCATTCACATTCTGTTGTTGCTTTCCTTTATTTACTTGTTTTACAAGCTGAGATTCTTGTGGAGTTGCCTTTGCTGAGGAAGTTAAAACTTGTTGCTCACTTTCATTTTCTTGATTTCTTAATCTTTTCCTATATCTCAGGTCATATTTCTTATTTAGTTTAGTTTGCATAAAATCAAAGAATTGTTTCCAATATTCATCAATTTCATTTTCATCATGAATAACATATACTTCATCATACACATACTCTTCTCCTTCAATGGCAAGTTCAACTTCATCTACTGCATATAATGTACAAATTTTATCTTCAGGTTGTTCTTCACTAGGATCTGCTTCTTTATATTATGGTGCTTGAATTTGATTTTGATCTTTCCTTTCCTTTTGCAAGATTTGCAAAGGTTTTCTTCTGTATTGGGGATTAAAGTTCTTATTATACTGTGTTTGTCTCTGAGAGTGCTTATTTTCTAACTCTATCCTATTTAACTTATCTGACAAAGTTTTAATTACATTACACATATCCTCCAATGATTGACTTTGAGAGGATTCTATCTTTGCCCTTCCCTTCTCTTGGGTAGGTTGTGTTTCTGGTGCTTTTCCTGCAGCCACCAAATTCGCTTCTATCTCTAAAGTATCTGTTTGGATTTGATCAAGGGTTGGAGCTCTTCTTTCCCTTAATGTGAATACAAAATTTAATTCAAAAGCCCTTGCAAAAGTTATTTTTGCACAAGCAGGAGGAGGCTTAATCTCTGCTGGAAGACTATTATACAATTTGTTAAATCTTCTGGCAAATTTAGCCATAGTTTCATCAGACTTCTTCTTTATGGCATTAAAATCTGTTAATGAATACCAATGGTCTCTTTTTTCTCCCCATCTTTGAATAAACACACGTTCCATATCTTCCCAAGAAGGAATGGTATTCTCGGGAAGTCCTTTGAACCATTTCCTTACTTCTCCATCCAAGAACTTAACAAAGAGTCTTAGAACAACATCTAAATGTTCAACATTTAGGCTTTCTGCAAAATTACAAAATACTACTACATGATTCTCTACTGTCTGTTCATCTTCTCCTGAAAAATGAGGAAGAGTTTTGAGGTGATCCCGTGGCATTTGATTGAATGGTTGTGGTAGTTAAGGATGTGCATACCTATTCACTAAGAATGCAGGTGCTGCCATGTTTAATGAACTTTGATTACCAACAGATGTGGAACCTGATTGAGAGGTAAATGGAATGTGCAAAGGAGGTAATGTGGTTATTGGTTCAGGTTGAACTATTATAGCAGGTAAATGAAAAGCAACAGACTCAAAAGATTGGTCTTGACAGCTTGGTTCCTGAAATGAAGACGACGAAAAAGATGACTCTTTATGATATGAATGTTTAGATAAGTTGCTGCTTGATGCAGACAATGTAGGAATTGGTGTAATTGGGATGTTAGACTTCCTAACCCTCCTTGAAACTAACCTTTTAGGATTTGAGAGAGCTTGAACCTTCTGTTGTGAAGTGCCTGATCTTGTATTGGGTCTTCTTGAAGCCAGAGTTATTGCTTTGATTCAAAACAACAAAATATTTCCTCCTCACTGAACAACGAGAGGAAAATATTGAAACCGAGGGAAAAGTCTTCTTGTCTTCTCTCCCCGGCAACATCGCCAATTAATGTTGTTCCTTAAGAAACCAATTTCCTGGATGTAAAGAAATTGTGCTTAAGACATTAATAAATATTATTTGCACTCACTTTATTATTTATTGTGTCCTCAAATGAAGGACCTGGAGAACTTGGTCTTTAACCCTTAATAAATGTATAACTAGAACATCTCAGAATGCCATTTGGTGCTAGATATAAATGATGAATGAAGAATGCTCGGAGGAGAAGTTAAAGATAATATGCTGATCTTTCACACAAACTACTATTTGTGACTCTTGGAGAAGTTAAAGATAATATGTTGGTCTTTCATAGAAACTATTATCTATAACTTAGAAAGGAAGGTGGAAACTTCAATTATAGGAGCGTTCTTTAAGGAGTTTTAACTTTATCTACATAAGCAAATAAAGACTTGCAGCTTCATTACTACACTTGAAAGAAGAAAACATAATATGGCACATGACAAAGAAGGTTACAAAATTATACCCAACAACTCATGGAAACTTTTGATTCTTTCATTAATCAACGATGATATCAGGAATACAGTGGCCTAGTCTTCGGGTTCTCCAAAATTCGAACCCTTCTTAGTAAATTTTCCTCTTTTTACACAATGTGGAACAATTATTAATCTCTGAAATTGCCCAAATTATTTAACTGCTTCTCTAACTATATGAAGTAAAAACTATTACAAAATTTTACAGATGGTAAAAGACACCTCAAAGAACATGAAATAACAAGAACATAACTAAATTCAGAAGGGACGATAATTGTTGGCTTGCTCTATTAATATGCTGCCGAATTCCTTTGTAAATGCCCTAATGATGCTTAATTCATTTTAGCCGTAATGAAATGCGTTTAGTTCGTGTAATCCTGGGTTACATGGGCATTCTGATTGGCCAAAATGCAAAGAAACATACCCGATTGTCTTCCTCTTCAGCTTCGGCTCTAACCCTGATTTTCCACTTTACACAACGAAATTAATGAGACCTTTGATTAATACGGAAATAAAAAAGAGTTAACCTTGCTTTATAAACTTGTCAAATCCGCTCGTTTAGCACTCCGTTGACTTCCATCACAAATCACAATCAGCACAATATATCACTGTAAAACTTAACTTTACGCACCCTTAGGCCGCATAAGTATGGATGTGTTAGACTTATGTATAAATAATTTATACCTGTGCTTTTCTATTATATACCTTTTATAATGAAATATACCATAAAACATGTTTTTTCTGCTTTTAATATGGTCTGCACAACTATCGAGGCATACCTTTCCGCCAATATATCCCCACCATAGGTCTGCACTTTTCAGATCAGATAGTCTATAAAGATTTCGGGTGAGACATAAGCTCGGAGAATACTCGCCCGAAATGGGAAATTTTTTCCCTCCACCCGGCTTCTAGATGTTGAAAGATAAGTGGGATCAGGTGAGCTCCAACAAAAACCATTTACCGTTTTTTCTCTACTGAAAACCTGCTTGTAGCTTGAAATCTGCCTTTTAGTACACCTTGCAGACCCACCGTGGCTTTAAATATAATATATATATGCTTTGAGTCTGGCCTTTCTATTATAATCATTTATAATAGAAATACATATATAATTGCATAAACAAAATATATATGAAGGGATTTTGATATATCAATAAAAACCTTTACAACCCGCGATAAGATGGACACGCTGAGTTATAAAATATAGTATATAAACTATCGGGTCTAGAATCCCCATCGCTCTTTGCAATCAACAAAGGAACCAACATACATGCATAAAAGGCTTTGCAGACTCGCCGCAGTTATTAAACACATTATATATATATTCGGGTTCGGCCCTTATCGCAGATCATGATCCACGGGATCACATACATATATAACAAGCGCTCTATGTTATTTCAGACCCGCCGACATTATAAAATATGGCATATATAATATTAGGTCTGGAACCCAATCGCAAATCGCAATCGATGCTTGTGAGCGGAACCAACCATCCATAATCATTGTGGACCCGCTGAACTTAAACGTAACATATATATTTCGGGTCCTATGTTAACACTTTAACACTTGTTTCCTTTGTAAATCCGATATATTTCTTTATTTCTGTTATGTTTTGATTCCGATATACAAATTATTACATCTCCCTCTTGCCTTATCTTTTTTCAAAATATTTTTCAAGTGATTTTTTGAATGAAACAATGTACGAAACAAACAAAAAAATACATGTTACAACTCATACCATTTGGCTAATCAACATCAATATAAATAGTAAAGGAGAAATATTTACCTCTTGGGAACTAAAGTCCATAGTCTATTGTTGGTCTAAGATATATGGGAATTCTTTTCACTACTAAGAGATGGCTTTATCTAGGAGTTTCTTGAAATATTCCCACTATAGCAACAACTTGCATGATGTTTGGTCTTGTAGTTGTTAAGTATAAAAGGCTGCCAATGATGGATCTATATAAAGTCTGTTCCAATGCTCAAGTTTCATCCATCTTGATAAGCTTGCCACCTTTCACCATTGGAGTGCTTACTAAAGAGCATTCTTTGATGCCAAATTTCTGCAATACTTCTTTTAGATACTTACCTTGAGAGATAAAAATTCCTTTGGGGGTTTGTGCAATATGAAATCCAAGGAAGTGGGAAAGCTTTCCAAGTATGGACATCTCAAACTCTTCCTTCATATCAATTGCAAACTCATTGTTCAACAAATTTGAATTACTTGCAAAGATGATACCATCAACATATAGTACCACCATAATGAGTTTTCCATCCTTTTATTTGACATATAAGTTACTGTCAATTGCACCTCCCTTGAATCCACACATGAGAAGGTAGTTGTCTAGCTTGGAATGCCAAGCTCTAAGGGATTAATGAAGACCATAAAATATTTTTTAAGTCTGCAAAAATAATTTGGTTTATATGTCAGCTTGGATGCTCTATATATACTTCCTCCTGTAGCTTTCCATTCAGAAAAGTAGATTTGACATACATTTGATAAAATTTTAGCTTCTTAAAGAAAGCATATGACAAAAAAATTCTCATTGCTTATAATATAGCAACAAGAACAAAAGTTTCATAAAAATACAAGCCTTCTATTTGATCATAGCCTTTGCATAGCAACCTTGCCTTGTTTCTTACTACTTCTCCATGATCATTCAACTTATTCCTGAATACCCACTTTGTGCCAATGACTCTTTTTTGTAGGTCTTGGAACAAGTTCCCAAGTCTATTTTTTCTCTATTTGCTACAATTCTTCATTCATGGCCTTTAGCCAATGTTGATATTGATTGGATTCAACAATATCCTTTGGTTCCTCCATGGAAAACAGGGAAACATGTGCTTGCGTAAGGGCATTGAACAACTTCCTTCTTGTCTGCACTCCATAATTTAATTAACCAACTATTTGATTAGCTGGTTGGTGTTTTTTTAAATACCTTAAGGGATCTCTGGCTTGAGGAGTAGAGGGTTCTTCCTCACTTTCTTCTGCATCTGCCTCATCATTCTCATTAACAATGTTACTATTTCATCAATGATTTTTGAGATGTTTCACTTCTTGTTCATTGTGCTCATCTACCTTCACATCGATGTGGTCAATGATTTTCTTTATTACTTTATTGTAGCACCTATAACCTTTTTTATTCTTTGAATAACCTATAAAAATTCTTTTGTTAGCTATGGCATCAAATTTCCCAATTTTCTCATTGTTTCTCTTGATGTAACATCTACTGCCAAAAAATTTGAAGTGTTTGATTGTTGCTAGTCTACCACACCACAACTCATAAGGAGTTTTGTCACTTTTGGGTCATAAATGAGCCTTGTTGATAATAACAACTATTCTATGAATTACTTTTACCTAAAACTTTTGTTGAAATTTATTTTTTGTCATCGTAGCTTTGACTAACTGCTACACTAACCCATTTTCTCTCTATGCAACACCATTTTGCTACGGAGTCTCTGTTATGGTAAACTTCCTCTTAATTCCATTTGAATGTAGAAATCATCAAATTCCTTTGAAATGAAGTCACCTCCATTATCTTACCTTATGACTTTTATTTTGCAATAAGTTTCATTCCCAGCCATAGCTTTGAATTCTTTAAACTTATCAAAAGATTCAAATTTCTCTCTAATGAATACAACCCATATCATCCTACTAAAATAATCAATGATTAACATAAAATATACCTAACCTGTGGTTGAATGCATACTATATGGTCCATAGAAATCCATATGTACCAACTTCAATGGCTTTGATGATGAGTTGTCCTTTGCCTTGAAAGGAAATCGAGCTTGGTTTCATAGTTGGTAATATTTGTAGATAATATTTTTTTCCTTTGATAGCCTTGGGAAATCCTTAACAACATTTTTATTTCTCAACTTGACAATCTGGTCAAAGTTTAGATGTCCAAGCCTTTTGTGCCATAAATAAACCTTATCTATCTTGGTCAATCAACACTTGTCCAGTAGTACAAATGGGGCCAAAATCTGACGGTGATTAGTCAAATATGCGACTTATTGGCATCGGTTATTTGACACATTGGTAATTATCAAATATTTGCTAGATTTTTGTTGAACAATCAACAATTTAGCTACCATCGGATATGCGATGGTATAGATTTTGATTATCTGACACATAAAAATCCCGAAATGGTATTTAAAAAACCGGTGTTTGTAAGTTGGTTTTGTGACACTACAAATCATCAGCTATGCAACAAATAGAATGTCGAATATTCAACATGTTGTGCACAAGTCTCCTGTCTGATATTCGACAGGTAGGTCATTTTTTGGGATAGAAAAAACAATTTTTAGGCGTGAGGTAATCGATGGAATAAGTAAATGTTGCGACATATGTGTTGTTTCTCTGATGCTTTTAGGCTGACGGTAATGTGTCAGATATTTGATAGATAGGTCGTTTTGTCCGACGAAGCAAATAGATGTTGAGGTCTTCGATAATTGATGACATAAGTATATTGGGCGACAAAAATGTTGTGGCTCTGATGCTTTAAAGTCGATGATGAAGCATCAGATATGCGATGAACATGTGTTCTATTCGATGAGAGTGTTAGGTACCGACACTTTTGTCTGTAATTTATATCATTGAATATCTGACGAGTACCTCGAATGACAGTCATTGAATATTTGCCAACCTATCTATGCCATCAAATATTCTACAATGATATGCATTAAAATAAAAAAATTAAATACACATAGACTATGAGTTTTCTTGGTGGCTTCGCTACCTTATACATTCGATTCTTGCAGATTATAAACTATTTTTTTTGATACATTTGATTCTTGTAGTAGGCCCGAGGGTTTCTCAGTGGTACTTCCACTAGACACTAGTTTCCTACATGTTTTTAAAGGAAACAAATACATTGAAAGTGTGACATGCTTAGGATGTAAATGTATTCTAGTATAATAACCAGAATCATGAATCTCATCTTCATCATAAATGGACTATATAGAGACATACATTACAAGCATTGCTAGACCATACTACAGATAGCCAAGTATTGGTGATAAGCCAACATCCAAGCAAAAACATAAGCACAATCGAGGTTGGTTTCATCAAATATGTAGTTGATGTACCAAAATATTACTATGAAACATTACAACCATAAATTAAAATCCATAAAAGATCACAAATTTGTTACTATTTGTCCTAACAAAGTATTAAGATTCAAGAAATGGTTGGACTTCAAATGTGGAATATCACTTGTGTATACCATTTTTCTCCACAACGACAACATGTTGGTCATATTGACCCCACATGGATTCCAAATAAGTGGATCCTTTGGTGGAAATTAGCTTTGTCAATAGATAATGTCCACAAATAAACATTACTCTTTCAACAAAGTGAAATAAATTTAGAAAGCTTGTAAACATAGGTAGTGCCTTTGTGACTTTCATGAATGGAGGTACTTCTTTATGTGCTCCAACTTTATTTTTTTGTATCACATACCATGGTTAACAATTCACCTTATTTCACTAGAAAGGTTTTGTTATTCATCCTCAATATTTTTAGTTTTTTTGAACATCCCATTCTAGTAGAGTCCTTTACCCTACTATGATATCAACAAAAAAAAGCTACCACAAATACTATGCCAAGCTAAAGCCTAAACTAAAATCATTTACAAAAACTAACATAATTTACAAGGACAAACATATTGATTCAATGACTAGAAAACCAAAATGAACATGACCAAAAATCACAATTTAAATTGTGAGACTAGAAAATGGAAGATGAACAACCCGAAGGCATAGTGAGGAAATATAACATGTAAAATATATTCAACAAGACAAGTCTAAGGATGGACAACTTGTAATCATAATCTTCCCTTTTTGGAACAATACCTTTTACAATTTCCAAATGTACATAAATAATGATCCAACAACTAATATTACTTAGGTTTGATTTAAATTGGACCATTAAATAATATGGATGATGATAACCTGGTTAATCTCAACTTCGCTAGGAAATTGAACTTTAGCATAACTGAAACCAACTCACTCAAACCAAATCATGAGACTAGAATTTAAACTACCCGCAAGGTCTAGTGAAGTAATACAATGTGTATAATGTGCAACAAGAACAATATTGAGGGTGGTCAACTTGCAATCCTAATGTACCCTCTCCAAAATTATGCTTGCTACAATTTCGAAATGCACATTAATACCTATCCAAGAACTACTATTGAATAATATTGGACAATATTAACCAAAGTGGATGATGTAATCTAGTGCCTCAACTACACTTAGTGTAAATGTGAGGAGAATAAGACTAACAAACCATTAAAAAAATATAATACACAAGTTTGTTCATTGACTATGGTGATATCTATCTATCTCTCTATCTATCTCTCTCTCTCTCTCTCTCTCTCTTGTCTATCTTTATTATATATATATATAATATATATATAATATATATGTAACTATAAGAATTCCATCACACATAACATCCTTCATTGTTGATCACCGAGAGTTGAAGCTATAGGATATTGTGGCTTATAGAATTATGGTTATCAACAACATTTAGAGGAGAGATTATTTTGTGTGATGGAAAGATACTATAGAATAGGAGAATGTGTAACAACTATTTTTCCACAAAAACCCATGTATATAAACCTATATATGTAAGATATTTATTGGTGAAAATAGATTGATGAGTGGCCTGAATGGAGGGACATTCGAATCCAAAGTTCTAAGAGGGAAAGCTTGTTGTGGATTGTTGCATGAAAATTTAATGTATGTTGCATATTGGTTGGTTTCCCTCGGGCGTGTCATGATAAGGCCCTTGCAAACCACCCTTAATTTTCATAACTATATTCGTAATGAAGTATTGGCCTATGCTAACAAGCATTGAAGTCAGAGTTGGTAGCCTAAGTGGAGGATGGCATCATACTTCCCACTCTACTTATGAAATGTGGACAAAGAGAAAGAAGGAAGTGGATAGAAAAGTCCCTAAGTGTGAAGGAAGAAGGATTGAGAAAATTTAGTCTTATGAAATTGTGGAGAGGAAAATGGTCAAAGTGTGTAGAGAAAGCATATAGAAATTGGTGCAAAAAGTTTATTGTATGGAAAACACTTAGACAAGTTGAGTATGAGCACAACTATTTATAATCATGCCTCACATCATGAATTTCTCAATGAATTTGGTTGATCACCCAAAAACATGACTTAGCAAGTGAAATGAGTGGATATGATTAGTTAAAGGCACACCCCAACCAACACTTCAACGAATGGTTATGTATATTGCATGGAGTAGATGTGTGTCGGCCAAAGAATTTTGGTGAGTCAAGTTGCATGGGTGTAGTGTGTCAACTCCATAGGACTTAAAGGAACATGACCCTCTACTCTCCATACACCCCATATATATAGCCAAGTGCATGGAGAGGATAAGGCATAAGAACTTAGTGTATCACATCAACTTTCATGTTTGGTTCATGGTGAATAAGGATACAAATTGTCTTGTAAAAATTGAATTTCATAGGGGTTTTGTCCGGCTATGCACCTACATATTGTGCTCTTTTCCTTTTTATATTCATGTTGGTAAATATTTAATGAAAGGACACTAACATAATAAACATATAATTTCACAAGTAAATGCCAAGATAAGAGAAATAAAATTTAAGAATCTAACTCACATAATGTTGTACATTTCTCAACAAAGGTGAGGTATTGGACTTCATTTGACTCACGAAAGTAATTCATTATATTTTAGAACTTTGAGGAAAATTCAAAGCAGTAAAGAGGTGAAGGATAGTGAGGAAAGCAAGAAGGTCTATTTGTTTTCCTTGTGCATTAATTCTTTGTTTGACAAGTTGGTACATATGGGAAGAAAGCTTTGTTCAGATTTTGATTTACAAAAGAGAAATATACCAATTTATAGAGAGAATCATTGTTTTTTGGGTGGCAGGCTTATCACTTTATCAGTTGTATTGATCAAAGGTCTTGGAATTCTTCCCTGAATTTCTATAAGAAGAGAACGTTTTGGGTTTTCCCCCGTGGAGGGGGTTTGCCCTAGCTTGGAGCCTATTTCTTGTGTTCTTTTTTGCATTGGGATCTTTTTTATCAGCATTGACTTGATTATGAACATAAAATAATAATGATGATGATGAACTAAGATTATATCACAATAATTGTCAATATAATTAGAGAAAACATTATGAAATAAACTCTTATTTTGTTTGCCCTAGTTTTTCTCAACATTTATGGTCTTCGAAGATTTTCAATGTAGAAATAAAAATTTGCTTGAAATCAAATTAAACACAAAACTAAATCACACACTTGGTAGCCAAGCATTTGGTGGGCTAAATTTGAGAAGTACTTCATTGAGTCATTGAGGTTTTTTTTTTTTTTTTTGTTCCGCGTAAATGACTCAAGCCATAAATCTTTCAAATCCAAATATGAGAATGAAAGTACCTGCAAAATAAAGGAAGGAGAAGTAAGAAACGATAAATAATTAGTAAAATAGAAGAGAAAACATACGAGTGCATTATTCCCAATTAATAGAGTAAGCATTTCTCCTACTTCCCTGCATGAAAAATGACAGTTTATCGTCTTTCACTCAAATGAAAACACAATTGTCAAAGAAATAGAAATGCTACATGAACTTTTTTGATTGAAATGTTTGTTATTTCTAATAAAACTTTATGTAAATCCCACTCAGTGAAGACATACAAGACAAATAAAAAAAAAAAATTGTCTCACCTAAACCCTTACCATTTTGAGCTCCTTACTTCAGATAATTATTCCACTTCAACATCTAAATTGAAACTAGTCGTCCTACACATATTCATGAGACCAATCAGGAAAACTTAGAATAAATTTGTCCAAATATCAATATTAATTGCTTGAATAAATAATAATTAAAAATACTTGCGTGCATGAATTCCTGAATGAGCTCCTCTTGGTTTCAAGAATAAATTGTTGAAGTAGTTTAATCTTGGAGAAAACCTCCCTTCACTCAACGAAGCAACAATGAAATCCACATTGAATTTGTTGTTGCTTTGTTGGATTGATGGTGTTTTTATCCAAGATTATCTAAATCCTAATTTATTCCCTACTGAACAAAGTTGACCACGTGAAGCTGGAAGCTCTCATGCCCCCTACCCCCCTCAATTCTCTAGTATCCAATCTATCTACCATATAGGAAATAGTTGAAAGAAATACATTAAGATACAAAAAAAACCAAACATCCATCCATTCATTCATTCATATATCCACAAAATATTTCATCTCAATAATTTTTTCATAAAAAATATGTTTACATAATATGAAACAACGTTATGTATTTAAAGAGACAAATATAAATTATTCATTAAAATATAACATCCATCCATTCATTCATTAATCATAGACATAAAATGCATCATCTCAATTTTTTTTATCATAAAAAATATGTTTTCATAATATGATGCATGATTTTTCTAATGCTATAACTATTACAATCATTTCTTTTTCTTTATTTTTGATGGTCTCGTCATGTATTCATGGTGTTGTCACCACTACCACAAGAGGCGTGGATCATCTGCTGTCGCATAAAATAAATGGTGAATTGATATTTTTTTAATTATTAATTAATAAAATTAATGTTACATTTTTTTTACCTCGTGCACTAGTAGACACTATAATTTAAAAAATGGAAACAATTACCATAATATCAAAACATAAAAGTGTAATTTTGTAGATACTTTTGGTAGAGAGCATCGACACTGGTGAGGACAACCAATATTCCCCCCATCTTCACCTGTAACATGTATGACATCTATGCAAGAGTATGTTAGGAATTCATAGATTCCCCAATGTTATTGGCGAAGATACGAGGAAATATTGGCTCTCTTGATCAATATTGACGCTTTGTTTGAGAAGTATCTGCAAAATTTTACTTTTCCATTTTGAAATTATGGTAATTGTTTTCTTTTTTAAAGTTTTGAAGATTAATTCTAGGTTTTGTTAACATCTATCATTTTGGTTTTAAACATGAGTCACTAATGGACTGTGGAGATGCTACAATGGTTGAACGTTGAATTTTCCAAAAGGAGGACAACAAAGGAAATATGAAGATTCTAATATGGACAATATGAAACAAAATAGTTATAATATGGAGATTTTAATATAAACAATATGAATACATGGATGAGCTCCTATCGCTTTCGAGAATAAATTGTTGGAGTAGTTAAATCTTGGTCGAGAAAACCTTTCTCCACTCGTTGAAGAAACAACGAAGTCCACATTGACTTTGTTGTTGCTCTACTGGATTGAGGGTGTTTTTCTCCAATTATCTCAATCCTAATTTTACTCTCTACTGAAGAGGGCCAACCACATGAAGGCAGAAGCTCTCTCCTCCTCGCCGCCCCATCCCACCTCCCCCCCTCCACCACCCTTCTCCCCCACATCATTCTCAATTCCCTAGTACCCAATCTATATACTATATAGAAAATAGTTGAAATAAAGACATTAAGATACATAAAAAAACAAATAGAAAACATTCATTCATATATCCACAAAATATTTCATCTCAATAAATTTTATCATAAAAAATATTTTTACATAATATGAAACAACGACATGTATGTAAAAAGACATAGCATTATTCATTAACATATAAATTTCATTCATTCATTCTTTTGTAAATCCACAAAATATTTCATCTCAGTAAATTTTATCATAAAACATATGTTTACATAATATGAAACAATGTCATGTACATAAAAGAGACATACATAAATTATTCATTAACATATAACCCGCATTCATTCATTCATGCATTCGTAAATCCACAAAATATTTAATCTCAATAAATTTTATCATAAAAAATGTTTACATAATATTAAGCAACTTCATGTACATAAAGAGGCATATAGCAATTTTTCATTAACAAATAATCATTCATTCATTCATTCATTAATCATAGACACAAAATACTTAGGCGTTTAGGGTAATAGATAAGAGGGGTTTATATAAAATTTCTAGGGAAGTGTATTCGATGATATTTTTAGATGCTTAAAATGAGAAATTTAATAGCATTGGAAAATTAATAATTGCACATTCATGCTTCAATAGATTAGCTATCATCCAAATGACATGCATGAGAATTGTTTTTGGAGCTAGGCATTTGAATTGTTGCACCATTTAAAAAATACAAAAACAAATACTAATCAGGATTAAAGACTGAAATTTACATTCTGAATAGAGTATCCAAATTAAGTTTGAAAACACATTGTTAAAAGATCAGACTTAGTCTGAAAACTAAAATCACCATACTTGAATAGGACAAAGTAGTATTTCACATACATATATAAGATTTGAAGTTTGAAAAATACTATAGAAGTCGTGAACTATGTTTTATGCATAGATATTAATGATTAATATTGGATAAATATTGGCATATGTGTATGGGTGTGTGTTATGAGCATGAGACTTCTAATATCAACCAAACTTTGAAAATAGAGAATGTGAATAACCTATAGGAGCCCATACCAATGACAAAATGTTTACAATATCTTCTAAATATGGATTGAGGACAATAAAGTACCTTCATTAAACATATACTATTTAACCTATACTTAGTGGACCTCTTGAAGCTAGAGAGCCGTGCAAATAGTGGAAGGTTGGAAGTCTTATAAACTACTAGAATTTGAATAGAACCTTAGAGAAATATTATGACATTCAATTATTATTGGGATAAAGCATGAGATAAGTTGATACATTGTCCCTTGAAGCATCAAGATTAGTCTCAATATAGACTAGTCAACAATGTTGGAATAACTATTACATTAATTTATACTATATTTATTGTAACTAATATATATATATATATATATATTGGTTTTTTTTTTTTTTTTTTTTTTTTCGTTGCTGTGCGCGTCCACGTGCCTGAGCTTGCCTCCGCCCCCAATCCTGTTGCTTCAGCTTCGAACGTTCAGCTCCATGGATCCTCCGGATCCGCCTGGCGGGGATCCGGAGCTTCAACATGCCTTCTCTCAACTGGTCAAATCTCTTCCTCAGCAAAAACCCAGACCTACTGCTACCAAGTTTGTTAAGAAGCTAGACATTTTACAGGAAGTCCATTTGCCTCCGACCATTCCTTGCATGGCAGCCATTTCATTAGCAGAGAAAGGATTAATCGGGCAATTTACAGGACTATGGCCCTCGCCCAAAACAGTGCAAAGGTGCGTTGAACGAAACTGGGCTGACAAGATCCAGGGCAAAATATCCATCCGATTCTGTGGCAGAGGATATTTTACCTTTCACTTCGAGACAAAGGAGGAAAAGAACCTAATCTTCAGAAACGGGCCTTACTTCATGGATTCCAGGGGCCTCTACCTCAACAAATGGACCTCGGATTTCGATCCAGAGCTAGATATACCAAGTGCAGTTCCAGTCTGGGTCAGGTTGCCCCATCTCCCTCTTCACTGCTGGGGTGATGACTCGGTCAAAGCAATAGGAAACGCGGTCGGAAAATATATATATCGCAGCGAACCCAAAGACAACATGCAGGCCTGTGCGCGGATCTGTGTAGAAGTTGACCTGGGGCGTGGACTGCCGGAAGCAATCAAACTGAAAGTCGATGATTGGAGCCACATACAGCAGCTTGACTATGAACAAATTCCCTTCAAATGCAAGTTATGCCACGAATATGGACACTTTACAAATAGATGCACTAAAATGATAAATGTAGAATCAGAAGAGCAAGAAGGGCAATGGGAAACCGTTAAAAGAAAAAAATCATCTCAGCCTCTGAAACCATCAGATTCTGAAGCCCCTGAGCCTCCCCACCAGCACCCCATCCATCTCCATTTATCCCATCAGCACCCTTCTTCTTCCTCTCAGCAGTCTCCTCCTCACCCCCCCCCATCCCCTCGACCTTCGGATCCACCCATTCCTCCATCTTCTAATCCATTCGCTGCCCTCTCTGCGGAAGAAACTGAGCCGGATCCTCCCCCCTCTGATTTTCCTCTCCACCCTTCTTCCCCTCACATCTACCAGCCCTCCCCTGACACCCCCTCGGCTAGAGTCACCAGAAGTTCTTCGAAGGATCATGGAGCGCCCAGTGATATACCTAAAAAACAAGGGCCTGGCAGAAAATCGGCTAAACAACATAGAGAAGAAAGCGCACAGAAAGACATTGCCATGGGATCCCAGACTCCTATAGAATCCTTCATTCTTGGACACTCAGATAAAGAAAATAATAACAAAAGTAAAGAGAGGCGAGCACCTCTCCATGCAACCAGTAAATCATGATGAAAATGTTATCCTAGAACAGTAGGGGACTAGGGCACCCCTCCAAGATAGCATCCCTCAAGGATCTAATCCAAAGTGAAAAGCCTGAAATCGTCCTTATTCAAGAGACAAAGCAAGATCAATCTAAAATCAACAGAGTCATCAGCCATCAAAAGCGTTACAGTGGTTGCGCCAGTGAAGCAAGAGGAGCCTCGGGTGGCATCCTAACAATGTGGGACAACAGCAAATGGAGATGCAACTCCATCAAAATAAACTAGAACTGGATCAGTGTTAATCTAGAAAGCAAGGAGGATGGAGCAACAGTTAGAATATACAACATTTATTCTCCAAACCAATACAGAGAGAAAGAAGCATGCTGGAACACTTTGGAGACAAATATAGAAGAAGACCAAGACAACAACCTCATTCTGGCAGGGGATTTAAATCTGGTCCTTCATGCCAACGCGAAAAGAGGGGGAGTCTTCAATGCAGACCCCTTCAGAAATCGACTTGAGCACATCATACAGGAGCAAGAATTGGTTGATATAAAACCCAAGAACCGCATGTACACCTGGAGTAACAGGCGTCTAGGAGCTGGAAATATTATGGAGAGGCTTGACCGTTTCCTCATCAATATCGCTTATCTGTCCTCCTTCGCTACTGGCCAGTCAAATATCCTCAACAACTCCGCCTCTAACCATTATCCAATAACGCTCACTCTCCTCAGACACTGCGAGCTTGGTCCTCTCCCCTTTAAATACTATTCTCTCTGGAACCGAATCCCTGAAGCAAGAAATGCGGTTTGGCAGGCTTGGACCCAACACGTGGAAGGCTCCCTGAATTTTATCTGGGAGACTAAGATGAAGCGAACCAGATAGGATCTAAAAAACTGGGCAAAGATCAAATTCCAGGAGCCCGACTTGAGCAAAAAGCACATAAAAAAAGATCTCGAAGAACTGCAGCAAAAAATTGAAGCCTTCGGGCTCTCACAGCAAGACAAAGAGAATGAAAATAGACTCTACTCCCAACTGAGCCAATCACTAAGGGACAAAGAGACTAAATGGAGGTTAAAGTCAAGGTAGTTATGGCTACGAGAGGGAGATAAAAATACATCTTATTTCCATAAGCAGGCCACTGTTAAAAAGGCCAGAAACACTGTGAGTACAATTAAAGACAGTGAGGGGAACAGCTACACTACCCAGGATACCATAAAGGAAGCAGCCACCAACCACTTCAAAAATCTCCTGACTGAGGATAAAAGTGAAGAGGATTATTCAACCTTACTCCAGCACATGCCCAAAGAAGTCACCCAAGAAATAAATAGCAGGCTAATGCACGAAGTAAAAGAAGAAGAAGTCCAAAAAGCGATCTGGAGTCTTCACCCAGATAAAGCCCCTGGGCCCGATGGGTTTCCAATTAGTTTCTACAGAGAATACTGGCAGATGATTAAAAAAGATCTTCTAAAGATGATACGTTGGGTTCTAAGGAAAGGAAAATTGGGGGGATACACCAACTCAACCTATCTAGCCTTAATCCCAAAAGAGAACAGGCCTTCCACTTTCTCTAGATTCCGACCCATATCCTTATGCAATTCAGCATACAAAATAATTGCAAAAACCTTGTCATCAAGGCTCAAGCCTCACCTCTCCTCCTTGATCTTTGAAAACCAAGGGGGCTTTCTCCCTAATAGGCACATAACTGACTCCATTCTTCTAGTGCAAGAGGCCATACACTCAAGCATAAGCCGAAAGGAGAAAGGTTTTGTCCTAAAGCTAGATCTTGCCAACACCTTTGATAGGGTTAGACACTCCTTTTTGTTTGCAGTGCTTCACAAAATGGGCTTTGACCCCTCCTTTATTAATATGATCAAATCCTGCATTTCGAACCCTTGGATATCCCCTCTGATCAACGGTAGACCCTGCGCTGCCTTCCAATCCTCTAGAGGCCTTAGACAAGGCTACCCCCTGTCCCCCTATTTATTTATCCTCATGGCTGAGTCTCTAAGCAAAGCCTTGGATTTCAACAGAAGAACTGGTCTAATTACTGGCATCAAAATTGAGCAAGGTACAAAGAACATAAATCACTCAAAATTTGCAGATGACACCCTCTTGATGGGAGGAGTGTCCATCACTATTGCAAGGCGCTTCAAGAAGATTCTAGATCAATTCATGGAATATTCGGGAGGGAAAATCAATCAGGTAAAAAGTTGCATATACGGATGGAATGTATCAAACCTCACCATTCACAACATTGCCAGCACTCTAGGAGTCTCATACAAGTTAAACTGGAGCCACTTTACATACCTAGGGATGCCGGTGAGTATGGGACCTCTGAAGGCCGACACATGGAATAAAATCCTTGACAAAATTCAGAGGAAGGTCCAGCAATGGGGATCTATGTGGCTGAACCCAGCTGGGCACCTTGTTCTTCTAAAATCTGGTCTGGCCTCTCTGCCCATCTATCGCTTCTCTCTGCATCAAGCCCCAATGACTTTTCACCAAAAAATGGAAAGAGCGCTTAGGCACTTTCTTTGGCAAGGAGGAAAAACGGAGAAAAAAAAATTCAATCTGGTCAGCTGGAAGAGCGTCATTCAGCCTAATGAAAAAGGAGGACTTGGAATAAGATCTCCAAAAATGCTGAACCTAGCCCTTGGAGCTAAAATAATTTGGAGATTGATTTCAGGGGCCACAGCTTGGTGGAAGACAGTTTTAGAGGCTAAATATCTGAACAGCTCAAGGCAGCAACTCTTGGACACCAATATCCCCAATAGAGACAGCACAAAAAAATGGAAGCTCTGCAAGAATGCCATACCCTTTATGACTCAAAATATATCAAAGGTCCCAGGAGGTGGGAGCAGCATCAGTTTTTCCACCGACAGAATCTTAGGACAACTCCCTATTGGATCAAACACGGAGGTAATCCCTGCCACAAATTGGCTTACTGACAACAGTATATGGAGCTTAGCTCAAATATCGCAATGGGAAAGTCAATCCCAAGCATGGGCTGATTGGAAATTTCCGAGTTACCCCAGAGAACTAGAGGCAAGCATCGTAACCTTAAAGAATCATCTGCACAGTAAAGCACCAACTCAAAGAGGCAAGCAAGATGGCTATAGATGGGATCCCACGGGAACTCAATACACAGTTAAAGCTGGGTATCAACATCTTTGTGACAACACTTTTCCACAGGCCATATGGAGTCAATGGAAACTGGTCTGGAGAGCTGAAGCTCCTCCTAAAGTCAAATTCTTCTTCTGGCTTCTCCTGAAAGGGAAGATTCTAACAGCAGAAAACTTAAAGAAACGGGGTATTATGGGACCGTCCAGGTGCCCAAACTGCTGTCAAGCAGAAGAAACAATACAACTTTTGTTTATAGATTGCCGGCTAGCTGTTGATTGCTGGAAACAAATGGCCTCAATTGGGGGAGTCACATGGGAACCAAAGGCAACCATTACAGAAACTGTCCACAATTGGAGGAAACATTGCCCTTGGAAAGAAAAGAAGAGCAAACTAACGCAAAGGATATGGAATGCTATGCCTCTCACCCTTGTCTGGCGCATCTGGCTGGCTAGAAACAAAAAAGTTTTTCAAGATAAAGGATGTAATACAAGAATCATGTGTCACAAGGCAAAAAGTTTAGTGGTGGAGGCAATCATAGCTCACACTCAAGGCAAGATCGAGGCCACCAATTATAGCAATGAAGAAAGAAATTTGATCAACTATGCCCAAGGAAACATAATCAGCACCCAGGCAACAAAATAAGGAAACCCACAGCTGAAAGAGACAAGAAGCGTTTGGAAGCTGAGGTTCAAGGAAGAGGAATTTTCTCTCTGGTTGAGCAAATGCAATAAATTTTACATGTTCTTCGACGGTGCCTCAAAATCAAATCCAGGCCTGGCAGGCGCTGGGGGTCTTATCTGCAACGCCAACGGTGAGACAATTCTCCAATTCGAGTGGGGGTTGGGAGAGCTATCCAATAACAGGGCAGAGGCACTGGCTTTGTATCAAGGACTTTCCCAGTTAATCAAGATAGGAATTAAGAAAGCAATCGTCTTTGGCAACTCAGAAATCATCATTAGGCTCATGGCGCAAAGGCAGAGCACGCCAAACATCCTTCTGCAGCAAATCAACAGTCGAAACCAGATCCTTCATGAATTGTTGGAGGAAGTCCACTATTACCATATTCTTCGTGGGCTAAACAAAAAAGCTGACAAATGTGCCAGCAAGGCCTGTGATCGTCCCAAGGGCAACCTTAGCTGTAATAACAGCTCAACCTTCCAACCGCTACCATGAGAGCCACGCAGCTAGTCAACGCTCGGGGAATTGCAGTCGACAAAATCTATGAATGCAGGCAAATCAGCAGAGCAGGGGACAACATAGGTAAGGTGGATTGGACTTGTATCAGAACCCAGATCAGGAGATCCATTCAAAGCACGAGAATGAGGCATCAAGCAGCAGGAAATCATCCTGCCAATCAGAACATTGTCCGAGGCCTAGATACGCATTGGACGAAGCAGAGGAGCATTGGGAAGAGCAGGCCTCTCTCCCGCCTTCATAGACCGCAATTGTCTATATATGACTTGGGGGTCAAGTCTCAGCTCCCCACAGGAAAAATCGGAGCTCACAGTCTCGAGAGCGGAACAACAGTTGCCTCCCAAGCCTTTCGAGGCAGCTCAAGCAATTACATTAGAGAAGTAGTCTTAGCGCGACCGGTGACTCTCAGCAGCAGTAAGAAAGGAATCCAGAGACTACGAGATAAGGAAGCGACCAGTGCTCAAAGACACCACCCAGCCCCAATGGCACATCAAGAACAGTGTTTCCACTGCAGGGATTTACAAGCAGAGTTTGATGAGGTGCGAGCACAGCAGAAAGCTCTGGATGAACAAGTTCGCAGCCTGGAAGCAAGGCTTGAAGAACAGTGTAAAATAATCCATGAGAAATACAGAGCTGAGATGAACCTCTTCTTACATAGAGTCCACTCCCTGCATAAAGAGTTTAGCAACCTAAGCAACAAATGCAGCCATGCTGAAAAAAAGATATCCATCCTCAAGTTTATGATGGAAAAGAAGTTCAAAGATGCAACATCCTCTTCCAGTGCAAAGCAAATCGAACCAGATCTTGACCCATAAGGATCTACAGCAAGAAAGATAAGCCATATAGACATAGATTAGCTATGGTGTGCAGATGCAAATTTTGGGGCCTGCAGTATGTTCCAATTTACAGTAGTATAAGTAGTCTTAGAGGTAAGAAAACAAAAGTAAGAATCAAGGAAAGAAATCTTTTTGTAATTCCTTGGATTCAGAATGCTCATGAAGCATCATATGTATGGGCAAACTGCCTCTTTTTTCCTTTCAGATTAATACATAGCAACCGAACTTTGTCTCAATATATATATATATCTTCTATATATATATTAATATATTTATATATAATATTATAATATATATATTATATATATTAATTATTATAATATATAATAATATATTAGGTTTCATTTTCTAATCTATATTAGTCTACAAATATAACATTATTGGTTGTCAATTCACAATATTTTGTGATTATGGTGATAATTCAAGTACACGTGAGTGTAATTTCCGTGATGGGATGTATGAATTGTCCTATGCACATTGCCCATCAATGAGTATAACCTTGAATGGGCTAGATCTGGTCTGTCATCACCACCTTAAAATGACATGGAAGATGAAAATTTACCATTTTTGTCATCATCACTTCACATTCTCTCATAGATGACCCCTTCTACAGATTATATAAATGAATATATGGCAGACCATCACCTCTACCTAGCCTATAATTGATTCTGAGAACATGTGAACACAATACAATTTATAAATAGGGGATCTTGTCAACAAAGATATGTCAATTTCCCTTTATTCACTTTCTATCACAATCAATCATAGGATAGCTAGAGGGGATGGCCTTCCATAAATTCATGCATATAATATGTATAAAAGGGTTAAACATGAGATATTGTGAAGTGATGATGACATACATGGAAAATTTTCATTTTTTAGGTCATTTTGAGATGATGAGGATAGACCAATGCTAGCCCATTAAAGGTTATTATAATCATTGATGGGAAATTTTGGGACGAAAATTCATATGTCCCACCATGGACATTACACTCATATTTACTTAAATTGTCGTCATAATTTTTTTTTTTTTTGTGATTAGGCATTGAAGCAAGAGTAGCTAGCAAGTAAATTAGGAGTGTGGTAGTGTATGGTGGAGTGGGATAGGTATACAAATTAGTATACAGTTGACTTATCATCGACACAGATTATGGAAAGGTTTATTTTAACATCAGAATTTTATTATAAGCTCCTTGTGTTCGTAACAGAGTTAATTGACTTATATCACAAATTTATCAAATATATGGTATTCTACAGCCTCCTTGTATCACAAAAAATAAGTTTACATAACATGAAAAAAATGTTCTAATTTTTTGCAACAAAAAATCCATAACTTTTTATTAAGATAGTCTAAATTTACATGTGCACATGCCACGAGACATTCAACCTCTCAATAAAAATGTGGTACTAAAAAAAGTAGGGTCTAACTAAACAAGTTTAGTCATTTTTGTTAGATTTCTTTCTCTTTTTTAACATGCAATCAACCCGAATTTCTTGACCTTGGAACCCTTTAGTTGTTGTGGTCTCTTGTGTAATATGTCTTTTTGTTGGCCTACTCATACGACTATGCTACTACAAGTGGGGCCAAGCATCAATTGCAATAAGAAAGAAATGCTAAATTTTTATTTATAGTTATTATTATTATATATGTTTTATTAATAAAAAGAGTAGTATAGTGTTCTTTACCTCTTCAGTGTTGGAGGGAAGCATAATACTTTTGGATGTGGGCATATGTTCCTCCTCTTCTTTGGCCACATCGTGTACATGCTTTATCGTATAAACAAGAAAGGTTATAATTAATACATCATTTTCACTTAAATACTTTTAATTTTATTCCATATTACAATTTTTTTATAACACATGAAATATCTCTATTACCGAGTTGAATATCAGTCTCAAGATGAGGAACTCCACCATTAGTAGGGTCATGTTTTGTATGTACATTTATTGCTTCCTTTTTACAATCAAGCACATTACTTTATGAAAAAAAATAATAACAAAAATATTGTACAAGTAATGATTTATACATGTTATTTGTTGATTTTATTTTCCTGCATGTTATGTTCAATGTTGGAAGACTATGAAGGTGCCAAGATTTTCCTCCATTCAACCAAAAATTGATAGTCATACTTGAAATAAATTTGTATGTCTTCCTTTGTAGGAGTAGCTTTGCATTTTTTCCCCTACAATGTTGCATTAGAACATGATTTTTTATTCTTCTGTGATATTAAATTAATTTGTTTAACAATTTATAATTTTGATGCAAATTATTTTTCTATATGCTTACAATTTTCAGGGCTAGTAGTAACCACCAAGGCCATGACAATTTTTCCCATGTTTGTCTATTCTAGCCTCTGTGGCTTCGAAAGTATCTGGGAACCTATATTTAAAACATTGAAAAACTTAATTAGATGTCACAATGAGGATAAAGCATCATAATTACATTATTAGGCGTGCCTTATACCTTCGTGATCTGGGTGGAGTCTTCCATATTTTTCAAAGTGCCTTCTCATGTGCATATGATATGACCACTCTCCACTCCATCTATGGAATCGATGGAGGGTGCTCATGCGACATGGCCATTTCTAATTGAGATCTATACTAGTCTTGCAAATATTTTAAATGTAGGCGTTCCTTTGCAGTATGCCAGATTTGTTGAAGGTACCGTCACTGAACAAGTGAACCATCTAGTTAATAAGTTCCTATTTTAACTTGCAACCTTGGCATTTCTAGTTTGTACGAATGGTTGACCCAAATATTTCCAAGGTTATGTTAGACAAATGCCTATAAAAATACATAATTTCCTAGAAAACAATATTATCATTAGTTTAAAATAATAATAGACTCTACGTTAATTTCATTTTGGTTGTACTTGCTATTTAAAACACTTCTTAAATACCTATAAGTTTCTGTATTTTCACAGGGATATTGTCATCATCTACCAAAAACATGATTGGTAGTGATATTGCGCTAGTAACATGTGATGATCCAAGGAAGCTCATTTCAAATTTTGTAAATGTATGATGCTCTACATCAACAACATCATGTGTAGTTGTTGACATATGTTGTTCAAGGGGTGAAAATCATGCTATGTGTGGTTGAACGATTCTTCTGGTCTTAATGATCGATGACTCACTCATAGGTGGAGAATCAACGTTGCTACCAACATCAACCAAACACATAGTCGTAGCATGAGGAACGAAATCAACCAAAAACTCTTGTAAAATAAAAAGTATTTATTTATTTATTTTATTTATTTATTTTTATTTTTATTTTTATAATGGATGAGATAACTAAATTATAAAAAAATAATTGGGATAATTAAATGAGTTTCTCACCCCATAGTGACAAATTGTTGCAACAAGGTTTTGATTTCACCTTTTATCTCATCTATCGAAATCTCAATTAGAACTAGAGAATTAAGTTTATTTTATTTTTTTTAATTTAATCTTCCTTATTGCTTGCATGGATTTGACAAACATAAAATTTACATCATTAGTAACCTCGTCCTCATGACCATCTGTGGAATGCTTTAAGTATGGTTCCTTCCCCTTATCCCCGAGTTGATCAAATAAGTGTAATTTTCAATTCATCCATAATTAATCATCATTATATTAATAAGAAAACCACTATTGACATGTGCATAAATTTCTATAGAAACTTCACATAGTAAATGGAAATCATAACATACAATAGACATTTCTTACAAGTTGTGTAAAATTGAATACATACTGCCCCCAAAATAACAATATTTGTATTTATTATATTCAAAATGTAATGAATGAGCAATTCTTCCCCTACAAATATTGATTTAATGACACACACAAATACACGATTTCCCTCATGTACCTCGAATATGAAATTGGGTTTCTTATTTGTGGTGATGGACTGTGTACTATTTATAAACCTTGGAATATCCCAACTGCTTTTGGCCTTCCATCAATATACATAGTTTCTCCTTTATTTTCATCATTGTGTTTTAGTTGTATATAATTTGTAGCCACCCCATATCTTCACATACTTTTGTATATTGGAATAGTCATACCCAATCATTATAGTTGGAATAGGGTCTGGCATAATCCATCAATTCAGCTAATCCTCCGTAACATTCCTTTATTCCATCAATGGAAACTAGTCCCAAAGCATGTTATGACGATGAGGCAATACAATATATCCTTTCATTGATAGAAAATCAGTGTTTATTTTTGGAATATCATTGGATGCCCATTGTTTCACTAGATGTATGTACCTCAAGGTAACCTCGATGTCATCTATGATCTTATTATCATAAGAACACGACCCCCCTTTAGCATGAAAATTTTCCATGCATCTATGGAATTTTTTTCTAATCTTTTCACCTCTCGTTGATCTTTTCCTGCTAGATGATGTAACAAATTTTTGGTCAATTTCTTCTATCCTACCTAAAATTTTGTCACTCGAAGAAGATAGATCTGACAAATACATTTTTGGTTGGGTGTCCTATAATACTACATCAAATGACATATATTGTTATCGAGTTTCATAAGGGATGTTGAGAAACATGTTGATGAAACCACAAGAACATTATAATAGTACGTGTTATAATAATGTTCTCTACATTTAACTATATGGAACTCCTCCTTGTAGCTACATCACAATAAACTTTTTCATAGGATGAGTCACATGACCCATATCCTTGACTAGAACAATAACAATATGGAGACTATTAACAACTGAAACTACTCTGGGTGAATTATCCTAATTGTTTTAATTGGGATGAACTTATTCATTAGACATACCCATCCCATGATGTCAAGTAATGAAAAATCGAGAACAACCCGCCATTTAAGTGGACCACTACATGGCATCTAGAACAACAAATGACACATCCATATAGTTAAGAATATTAGTATAGGAAATATCACCACTAACATTTTGGATTGATTCATATAAACCCTACCTAGCATATCAACTAGAATCTAGGCCATTAACCACAAGTTATTCTCTAGATACCCATCATCACCTATAATTTGGGGTCTAATTGCATATCCTATGGCTTTAATACCTACATTATTCTAACGTTCAAGTGGGATATTGAGTAATTTTACCCAAATCAAAACATATATGATTTATACATATCCACACATAAAAAAAAAATGGTGCCATAGTATAAACCCAAGAAAATAATGATTCATTAATAACCACGTTTGGACCAATATCTTCCATGCTCCCTCCTCATACCAAAGGATAAAACCATGCCATCCTATCAACGTGAAATGACTAATGGCACTATACATAATAAAGAAACCCAAATTATTTCATACACAAATAAAAATGACAAGAAATTCCTCAACTTGATAAAGATAAATCTCCTTTCCTATTACAAGAGCAATATTATTCCTATGGGATTTGGCGAGCCTTGTCCTCTACCAATGACTAGTGTGGCTTGGTTTTGAAATTGGTAATGAACCTCTAGGCTCCTCAATCCTTAATCCCACTCCAATGGAGGGAAAGGAAAAAGAGTGTCAAACATAGAGTTTGGCCCACCTTCCATTGGGATAGTACTACATGTCGTGTTCGGGACACCCATACCTACAAAAAAATACACATTAAGTTCCACATGAGAGGTCTCAGAACTATTATTTATCTAAAATGATCGTGGATGTAGAGTACCAAATCTATGGGTGGAAATGTTAGGAATTGTTAGTGACTACTTACTCATCTTTGGTCTTCATAATTTTCTATGTACCATGACTTGATGTAATCAATTTACTTGTCAAAATAAAAAGAAAAGAAAATTGTATTTTTGCAAAAGAAAAATATTTATTCAAGAATGGGTTTCTTTCCCATTTATTATTTTTTATTTGGTTTAGAATCCATTTGTGTGCTCTAGGGTTGTGAGAAGTTAAAATTCAAGGTCATGATGTAAAGTCGCATGAAGGGCTCTTGAATTGATGTAAAATAAAAAAATTAAATGTAAAAATGAGATCTAGAAGTTAACAAGTGATGGGTAGGCCAATTATACCATGCAATGAGGTCACATAACATAGGTGGCATATATACAACAAGGGGTGCCAATATACCACAATACACTAGTTCTTAGAACAATAGTGTTGGTAATGGAGACGAGTCCGTAGTAAAAATCTAAGTTTTGAGCATAAATCCAAGACCTTATCACTGGAATAAAAGTGAAGTCCTATTAAAAAGTAATTAGAGGCGTCTTAAGCCTATTTTAAAGAGACCGAATAGTCAAGAAAGCCATCCTCTCATGATCGAACTCATTTATAATTGGATCATAGTTATAGGCACTAGACACAGCCCTATTCTCAAGTCCAAAACCACAGACTTGCATTCTAAATCATTAAACTTTGGAAGAGAACAATATCACTATTTTCAAGGGTCTGAATAGCCACAATATTCAAAAAGCTAAGCTATTAGTTGAGCTTCAAAAATGAATATGTGACAAAGAAAAGAAAAATCAAACCACTCAGAATTATAGTCCAAAGTAGCCCAGGCTGGGGATACAATGCTAGTATATTGAATATTTACCCTAACATTCATTATGAATTCTTACAAATACCACATATCATCTTCCGGGTACCACCTATGAATTTATTACTCTCAAGTTACCACCGATGGGTTGCTCAATTCACCACCTTTGGACGCCCAAAACTAAATAAGATAGTCACAAATGGATGAATAAGTTGTAGCCCATGAATAAATAAAGGACTCAAGAAGGAATAAACAGATTAATTAGCTGATAAACATGCTACTACTGTCTTATTAATTCATGCATTGGAAAACAGGTTTTTATTTTAGGGCATAAATGGTCTCAATTGTGGCTATTGTTATAATTTTTTGAAATCCCTAGAATTGTAAGTGTTGAAGAAGGAATGTCGACTTACCATTATTTAACCCTGATGCATGAATCTTCTAGCGACTATGGATTCTTGAAGGAGTCCACACAGGGAAGGCAACGTTGAATCAAATGTAGGGAGGAACCACGGAGAATCACCTATCTTGGCATTATGACTAATGTGTTTTCCTTAATGGAAACCTACTTGATGTGTTGCATTTTGCTGGAAACCTACTTAATGAAGATGTCAATAGGATGTGTCCACATGTGGTAAAGATTTTGGTCAAAGGCGTAGTAGTTCATAGAGAGAGGAATGATGAAGATGAAGTTTTAAGAAGTATACATAATTTCTGTGAAGAAAAGCCACATACATACGGGAGTATGAAGAAGGAAAGGCACGTACAATTTTCATGCCATGGTATTCTAAATACGCAGGGTCTTTATCAAACCATGGTGTTGATCCATGGTGTTGAGCCTAGAAATGTATATTTGATCTAGTTAGAGAATACCATTCACACTAGTGTGGTTTTGACTTGTGGTATTATCTAAGGGCTAAGCTATATAAGGAGATGAATAGCAGAGTGTTTTGTGTGAAAGTGATGAAGATTTTATGAAAAGTTAGATCTGAGAAAGTGTGCATGTAAAGGGATATTAATGACACAATATGCACCCAAAATATGATTAGATCTAATATATTTGAAATGAATAGGTATTGAATAATCTTCTTATCAATTGATTTGATCTGTGATGATAAATTCTTGACGTGTGATTATTTTGTGTATACCGAGATATGGGTACTTCTGAAGTTCTCTTGTGCAACGAAGACTTGTGTCAATAATTGCAGATATGTACATGGGTTTGATAACCTAAAAGGCGCATACACTCACGAGTTTAACATTGGTAAGTCGTGTATATATTCATATATTTATGTGGGTTTCATTCCTGAAAAGTTCATATACACGTGGAAATGCTTTGTGTAAAGCACATATATAAGCCAAAGATTCGCTGAAAAGGATGTATGATCAATCTAATCAGTCTTTTTGTGTTTTTGTTGTCTGTAAATGAAGTTTTACCAGATAATTTGAGTTTAATAGTGATGTTTGAAGTTGAATTGGTCGATTGAAGAAGTGATGATGCTGCTAGCTATATGTGATTGAAGACATGTGATGGTTCTATGAACGCTTTAGAATGATTCAGTGTTTCAGGGTTTAACTCAATATGTGTTTTAGAATAACCGTGATTCAATTTCAGGGTTCAGTGTTTTGACATTTGTACAGGGGTATGCCTCATGGAAAGCGCATATGTACACAGATATTATAAAGCAAAGTAGCATATATATTATGATATTCTATTGATCAAGGATTGGAGTGATAGAATATAGTTTCTATGATGAATAATTTGTGGATTGGTATTTTGGTGAATAGGTTTACAGTGATCTAATTGCTTTGGTTGTTTGAGATTGATTTGGGTCTTAGTTGGTATTGTTAGATGATCAAAAAATACAATTTTATCATAGGTTATAAAATTAGAATAAAATAATTATTATTTTAAGATATTTAAATTAATAATTATTATTCTAGAATGTTTAATTATTTAATGGAGACTTTTAGAATTAGCATATTGTTGTAACTAGAATATGACTCTCCAAATGTGTCGTATCTTAGGCTCTATTTTAGGAGATTAATTAGCTAGTTGGTTTGAATAGCATTTATTGTAAATGGACACTTGTTATTTAATAAGTGATCCATAATTAGAGGTAGTTAGGACATGGAGCTTATAAATAGCTCATTGCAATATTGTTTGTGTTGTTCAGGTGTAAACTCTTGCAAAATCAATTATGTAATTTTATTTTTTTCTGATTAATAAAATTACGTGTCTAAGGACACTTCTGCCATTACTGTGGTATCAGAGCTCCAGTAATGTTGCAGTGGATCTGAAGGGAAGATTCCAACTCAACAAAGTCCTGGAAAACTCCATTCAGTTGGTCAGCAGATAATTGTTTAAGAGTCGATCTTGTGAAGATATGTTGTGATAGACTAGAAGTGGCTGAGCATGAATTGTGAGTTTGTGATCTATCTAATTTAGTGCGCATATGTTTGGAACCTGTGGGGAGCGTATCTTGAGGTGCTGGAATTATGATGAGTGCAGATTGCAGAGACAGTTTTGAGACCCAGAAATCTGCGGCATCTGGTTAGCTCGAAATGTTTCAAGGAAGAGGAATCATAAAACTCATATGAGTTTTTAATTTTCTAGAAGTCGTATTGTTTCTTCTTTTCGCAAGTGCACGGTGCGAATTATATCGGAGCAATGAATTTGTTCAAATCCGGCAATGGAGAACTGCAAGATAAACATTTGGTAAGATTGTTTAAACCTGGGTGAGCATGTTCCTAAATATTCCACTTATTGGTTTTTTTTCAATGAAATCGCGTGTTCGTTGGTTCCAAATTTGAAGATCTCTTTTCAGATCATCAATTTTGTTTTCCTATCTGGAAGAGTCTGTTCTCCGATGATTTATAATGTGCTGAACATTGTCACCATTGTGGAGAAGAACCTTTGTTTGATAGATTGACTGTTCTCGGATGATTTATAATGTGTTGATGGCCCTTCCGTGTCAATAATAATCTTATTGCTTCAATCTAAGCGTATGTTACAAACTGCAATAATTGAGTTGTGAAGATTCTTTTATTGTTGATCTCGCACACGGAAAATGGGTGCCGGTTGGACATCAAGTGGGTATATACTAACGATGGCGCTATGCCTATAAAAGTTCTAGCGAAAAGTTTGTGTAAAGTTTGTATGTCTGTCTGGCCAGAAATTCTCTTCCATGATGACAGTCGCATTAGGGTTTACTTCAATCTCAGTAACATGTAACACGATTATGCCCAGCGTTAACTCTTAACGTGGCAGTATCTTCCGTCAAAGTTCGAAACCCAAACTTTTCATGCACATAGTTTATGAAATCGTATGTGGATTGCAGATATCTTTGGGCAGTGCGCATTTAGCTGATTTTGCGAGGCGTCTAGCATGTTGAATTTGGACAGGCTGCCAAGCTTCTGCGGAATTTGACTGTAAGATTGTTCTCATATATTGACAAGCCTTCCAGAAGCGGCAATTCCCCAATGCTCTCGGGATCTGTCACTGTTCCCTAAATTGTATACAGAGAATGAAATCTATCACGAGATATTGAAATTTGAAATGGTTCTCTCAATCGAGATTGAAATTGGCTGCCAGCAAGAAGCCAACTAGCGCCAGCTTGCCAGCAAGAAGCTAGCTACCTCTTAAAGCGTTTGTGTACTTGAAAGTTTATAGCTGAATTGAAGATTGAAGAAAGGAGATTTTTTTTTTTTTTTTTTAATTTTGTAATGTTATTGGAGTAATAAGGGTCTTGTAACATTTCTTAAGGTGATTGTAATTTTTTGGAGCAATAAGGAGTTTTTTTTTTTGTAATCTTTTGAAGAAGATAAATGTAACTCAAAGTAATTTTACTTTGAGGGGGGGTAAATTTTTTTACCATATTGTGCAAAAGCACCATTGTAAAAAGTCAAATTTTGAAAGTTGCCCTGTAAAATTTGAGAAATTGACTAGAGCCAAGTGCAGAGCTCAGTCAATATTCTCCTATTTTGATGACTATTCGTGGGTCAAGGCCCAGCCCTGATAGATCGTGTTTTGTGCGTGGTGTGTTGTTTTGACTATCTTGTCCTTTCTGTTCTGATTCTTGGTGCGACGTTTCAACGCTAAAATGTCTAAGTTGATTAATTTGTTTTCTGATTCTGACAAACTAGAAGGCACCAAATCTTATAAAACATGGCATCGTCTCATCGAAAGCACACTCATTTATAATGAATTATGACAGGGAATATGTGATGGAGATGTTAAGCCGAATAAACCCACAAATGCAGATGCACTGGCAAAATGGGAAATCAAGAATGCTAAAGCCTTAGCTCTTATAAAATCGCCTGTGAATGATGAAATGTATGTCCATATAGAAAATGCTACAGATGCATGGTCTGCCTTGAAAATTTTTAAAGACCTCTTTGATACTCAGCCTGAATCAAAGAAAGTCGATCTACAATTAAAATTGTTGCAACAAAAATTAACTGAAGGCGGTGATGTTCTTGAATATCTCTCAAGACTTAAGAATATCAAGCAAGAAATTATTAATGCCGGTTTTCCCGCAATTGATGATAGCTTTATGGTCACAATTGTAATTGTTGGGCTTCCTTCTTCCTATACACATTTTTTAGAGACTCTACAAGTAATTGGGAAATTAGAGAAACTAAAGTCTGATGAGCTTTGTGAAATGTTAAGTCAACATGTTATGAAACCAGCTCAAAAAAGATAGAAAAGATAGATCAACGCCTTAGAATTCAGCCTCTTCGAGGGGGCAACCTCCTTTACATTACATAAATGAACAATTCTTGGATGATACAAATGAAAATACCTCCTGTGTCCTCTTTCCAATGCCACCAGTCGAACCCCAATTGGATTCTCCAATGAAGAGTTATGCCAAATCTCCCACAGTGACCTGATTATAGACTAATTCAGTAGAGCGAACTTGTACGACGTGCCACGTGTCACGGTTTAAACCTTTGACTCTGAAAAATATATAAATGAAAACTACAGTCCGTCCTCTTTCTGTACCTTCTTACTAAATTTCAATCTGATGCTCAAAAAGAAAGTTATGACGATTTTCCCCAGGTCACCTGTTTTGAGTGTAATTCAGGAGTCTGCAAAAAGGCCAACTTCCTCAGACCATATCTCCGAAAATATCCGGCCAAACTCTTTGAAATTTGGACCCAAAGTTCAGCGCCAAGTCTTCTCCAATGGGTTATTTTTGCGACTTCTGAAACATCACAGAAAAAAAGTTATAGCGAAAATTCCACGATGACTTGTTTGGAGCAGCGAAACC